>JAVYIG010004143.1:0-62129 GCA_035222895.1 Strongylocentrotus droebachiensis | reverse complement strand
TAAGTGGAACCGATGTATTATAGCCTAGATCTAGGCCTAATTTACAATTGGATATGCACGAGGTAAAATGACATTTTGGGGATTTTGGGGGCATAACAATACGACCTGAAATGGCGGTGGCGTTACCAAGGGAATGTACTGTGTATAAACGGTTTCCGTCTCTAAAGAGAGAGCCGGCCGACCCTGCCCCAATAAGACTCTTATTAATAAGAGGCTAACGAACGAAAGAGACGGAAAATTCGGTCTAGGCCTAGATCTAGCCTAGTCACTTCCGTCACCTTTACCCCTCTCGTTCACTGGATCTAGGGTCTATGCTCCCTGAGGCTCGCACTTTGTCGCCCCCGTCATGAAAATAAATCGCCGCCCCTGGTCGGTACTAGACTAGATTCTAGACCTAGACCTACTTTTTATTTACAATTTTGATGACATTTGCTTTGAAAGTAGATCTAAAGATTGACAAACCCTTGTCGGCGATTTCATGTTTTTTTTTCGGAACGGAGGCAACATTTGCAGATCTTTTGTTAATAGACTAGATCTAGATCTAGATCTAGATCCACATCTAAATCTAGTCTAGAGCCTAGGTCTAGAACTCTATGTCACTAATTTTACCTCCCATTCCATACCAAATTTCGTCTCTCGTTAATTTTAGGTTTCTCTTTCCATTGGCATTAGAGTCTAGAATAGATCTTGTGATATCAGACTTTCGAATTCTTACCGATTTGTTGAGATAGCGAACTCCTGACCTAGCACTTTGTCGCCCCGGTCATGAAAATAGATCGCCGCCCCTGGTTGGTAGACTATTAGGCCTAGATCTAGTCTAGACTCTACTTCTTATTTACAATTTTGATGACACTTGTCGGCAAGTTCATGTTTTTTTTTTCGGAACGGACGCAAAAGACTGCAAAATTTGCCGATCTTTTGTCAATATTTTACTAATTTCACCTCAAATTCCATACAAAATTCCGTCTCTCGGTAATTTTAGGTTTCTCTTTCCATTAGATCTGGATCTAGATCTAGGCCTAGTATCTAGTGATATCAGACTTTCAAAATCTTACCGATTTGTTAGTAGAGTCTCCGGTTTGCGGCATAGCCCGGTTTGCGGCCAGGGGTATCAGTATTCCAAATAAAATAAATATGACTCGATAATAATCATTGAAACCTACCGTGGATCCCCCGGTAAGTTCTGCTTTGCCGAAAACGTCCGTAGCAGATGCTCCTGTCGGTACGGAGTATCCGTCAGCGATGTCGGAAATCTACGGCACCAGTCGGCGATGAAAATTCCAGCAGGTGCTAACTTTTAAGTTAAGAGATCGAGGCATGACTAGATCAATATTGTAGCTCTATTTGTCCGATATTTGTCCGATTGGAGGTGAAATTTGATGTTTTTGTGGAAGTATGATGGCTGTGGTCTGTCTCCTATCGCAGATATTTTGATTGTGCCACCGCATGCCAAGTTGCATGGGGTTTGCATGGGGTGACCGCAAACCGGCACGTAATTGCGTGTTTTTCTGGTTTGCGGCGGGGGGTGTTAATACACACATAACATGCGGGATCGTGTATGATGGTATGTGTGCTGATGTGTGTACCCGCTATGACCCGAAAGTTTCTAGTAGTACGTACCCCCGTATGGATGATCCATTCGAGGAAAAGGTGAAATTGTTTAAACTTGAAAAATTTACCGTAGCAACAGATAAACATGAAAATTTGGGTTACCCGTAGTAATTTGGTATATGCTTTGATCGTGACGTATAGCGCATAAAGCTTTGTGACGTACGCGTGCCGCAAACCGGGTAATGCGTGCCCGCAAACCGGGGAACTCTAAGCATATGAAACGTGGTCAATGCTGACCACGCTGTGGGTCAGTTAGGTTATTTGTGACTTCTATTTAATAAGTAAGTATATGGACTCTATAATGAGGGTATTGAAGTATTCTGTGAGTATTTGCATAAAAATAAAATCGGCAGTTCCGCCGATCGGCCGCACACCGGAGCCACTACTAGTGAACTAGGGTCTAGATCTAGACTATGGATCATCAATAATATAGTCTATAGATCTAACTAGGGTCTAGATCTAGATCTAGATCTAATAATAACCCCCATCGATAAAGATCTAGACCTAGTAGTACTAGAGCTAGATCTACCTATTAAACCTAAATCTAGTAGGCCTAGATTAGTACTAGATCTAGGTCAAGTAGACTAGGCCTAGGGTCTACTATAGGTCTAACGTTAGAAGTCTATTAACCTACCCCGAATTCAAGTACGTTAGTTGTTTAGTCTTGACAAACAGGTCCACCAAGGCTTCTTCGTCTCTGCCCCTCACCCCGGACACATGCAGCCGATGTCGGTTTTCGGTTTGGTCTTCAAATAGAAGACTAAGCCCTCCAATTGTCTTTCCTGATTCAATTTTCCTGTCTGTGGTGAGTGCTGTCAAGGCGTGTAGTCTGATATGAACAAAGAACTGTTCATCCATAACCCTGGTCTGATTCTTAGGCCTGGATGCGGTGATCTGAAAAGTGTTGCTCGTCTCTGCAACATCGATAGAGACATCGATATCTCTCACTCCTGGTATCGATCGAAGCACTCCTTCGTAGCATTGTGACGTCACTCTCTCGGCTGATAGATGTGTGACTGATGGGAGGTCCGGAGGAGATGGAGGGAAACTGAGAGACGAGTCTGAGATGATGAGAGTATCTAACATCAAAAAGGCATTGAGGCAGTTCCATAGTCCACTCGTCACGTCGGTAGTTAGAGTAGATCCCTCGAACTTTACTGTCCTAACCTGGTGTTCAGACAGAGAGAGAGAGAGGCGGGGGGGGGGGGCGGTGAAGAGAAAGAGAGATAGAAACAAATAGTCAGAACAGTTGATGAAAATATCTATTTCATGTCTCGTCCATAATCTGGCCTGTTCTTATATTCATCTCTATAATATTTTCTGCACTTACTTCGAGCCGTCCAAGATGGCGTTATTAGCGAACTAATACACCCTGCCTTTTCGCCGGGGGTAGAAGTCCAAATATCACGTCATATACGGCTTGCAGGTAGGGGGGGGGGGGGGGAGGTTATTTACAATGAAATCGGCTAGATTCTGAACTATCTAATGTCTTGTTTTAGTGGTAATCATTAAAGCAAACGAGATTGCAGCCTGACCCTATCTGAAAATATTATTCGATTAAGTAATGAAAGCTCCCTTCCCTACTCCTTGCTACTTGCTGTTATTGACTGAGTCTCATCATTTTCCATATATGAATAGGCCCTAGTATTATTTGTTTGCATTATTTTTCTCGTTTCTGGGATGCAGTACCTTGATCAAGGCCGTAATTGGGCAAAGATGGATAAATTATGATAATAAATCATACGTCTTGATCATTTTATCTTGCATTATTATTGATGAAGATGCCGTCAATTAATCAATAATATATTAAAACAATCTTACCCATTTGACTTATAGTTATAGCGGAGGGATGGAAACTTAATCAATCGTTATGAAATTATTATTGTAAACACATTTTGTCAAATGAAAATGTGCATACCTGACGTTTAAGTTGCTTTGGAAGATGTTGCATCCCAACGACGGTGTAGACAGTCGGTGACTTCAGAACAATACTCTCTGCATTCACACATCTTTGAACCAACGAAGACACGTTTCCTCCAATACCCTTGGTCTCTGATGAGCAGTCAAGGAGAATGCGATATCGCTCGCTCTCATCCAAAAAGCGGTTGGAAAGAAGCGCCTCCATTATCCGTATGCAAAGGCTGTTATCTGTGCCAGCAGCGAATCGGATTAGATTCTCATAGTCACCGATGTTTGATTTGATGTTTCGTAGCAGTCTGTCCAACTTAGAAATCTTCAGTCGTAACATATATTTCTTCGTTTTAGCAGCAAGGTATTTCCCAGCAGAGTGTTCCTGAACGAGTTTATGATAAAACTCAATGGCCGTGGATGTGGTATTGTTGGAACGTGGGAGCCTTGTCGTTGGAATCGTCGACTTGGATAATATCCCAAGCTCACATGCCCTCTCAAGGATAGCGGGAACTCTTCGGAAATCATGGGGCGTGAAGACTAGTTTTTTAGAGTCGTCGATTAGACCAGCTAAAGCAACCTTACCCAGCTTACGAATTATTTCGATTAGTTCTTCTTCTGTTAGTTCGTCTTGTGTTATTTTTTTTTCTTTTGATTTTGCTCGGACATTGGCATGGTGCATCAGAAAAACATTCACGCTGTCTAATAATTCTGTTTGAGTTGCAGTTTCAGTGTTCAAACGCTCCTCGCTCCATAAGTGACAGACCATGAGACAAAATAAAGGCGTTTTAACAAGTTCATTAATCAGTGGTTGGTCATCAAGGTAAACCTTCAGACCGTGTCCATGTCCAAGACGAGGATTCGAAGTCGAAGCAAAGAACTTGTCGATGTACTCTCGTGAGTTCTCTTGCGAGAATCCTTCGATCCACATCTTTGTGTATACTCTTGGAAGTTCCGCTTGATCGAAGAAGTTCTCTAGGTGAGGGCGCGTTGTTACAAGGACTCTACACTCTGGAAATTCCTCCCAGCGGATTACACTGACAATGTTGCTCCCTAAGCTCATGTTTGAAGAAGAAATACCGGCATACTCATCTAGCCCGTCTAGTATGATGTGACAGATTCCCTGATTCTCTCTAATGAAACTCTCCAGACCCTCTGGTGTGAGATCATTAACATCACTCAAAAGCTGGGATTTGATAGCTTCTCCGATCGATGTAAGCTGACTTGTGTTTCGGAATTTCACAACAAACAGAAGTGGGAGTAGTTCTAATGCTGACCCCTTTTCCCTGTGAACCCAGTCGTAAGCCATCTTAGCGACAGCCGTGGTCTTCCCTCGTCCAGCGGGGGCCGAAATGAGGATTCGAGCTGGCAGTTCTCCGTTTACTTTCGTCGAAAATATTTCAGCAACAGAACCCTGGAGTATTTTCTTCTTGTTTGTGTCTTGTCCACGAGCGTCCTTCTGCACCATCGTGACAACCGTATGCATGTCTTTGAACTCAGCATAATCAGTTTGATCCCACGGTTTCATTTGAATTTTGCACAATTGATTTCGGTACTTATTCTCCAACTTTTCGCGACATCGCTGAATAGTCAATGATGCCGAGATCTTCTTACCGTAGATATCTGGAATGATACAGGCATATATAAAACCGAATATCTTATTATACTCCCATGCTCTATCAACCACTTCGCAATTGTTTTTAAGATTCTCGTTGAAACTCCGACGAATTGCCTCTTTTCCATGAAACAAATGCCTAGAAACGCGCTTAACGCTGCTGTTATATTTGATTCGACTGTATAGATCAGTCAGGAAAACTTTCTCCAAATCGTCATTGAAAATCATGGATTTATTTTCTCCTTTATTTAAAGATCTTTTTTCAAACAAAAATTAGAGGGCAGAGGTAAACGGGGTGAAAGATTATGAACAAATGCCATCCTTTCATATACTATTTTCAAATTTGGTGCCAGTGTCGCGTCAGTTCCCGGACCCTGGCTTTCCAAGGGACAAATGGATGCTGCCTTAAATTGTACGTTGTTAAAACAATTAACGGAAGTGATTGTCAGGACTCTAGCACTGATATACCCACCTGGATCACTTGATGTCCCCTTATTTGGTGTCACCCTGAGATGTGTATCAGCAAGCATTACTAGCTTAGCGTCAATGAGAGCTTGTTTCAGTCCATGATGCTGGTCGCAAGGCTTGACGGTCTGTCTCCAGTCAAACAGCATCGCACGTGTTCCCTTGCAAGTCACTAGTCCTTCTATCCTGTTGGTCTCTGTGTATCTATTTATTTCTGCGACCTTGAATCCGAGTGTTCGTCCTAAGGCCTCCATCTGCTCACACGTCTCGATGTCTTCAGCCAGCTTGAAGAGAAGATCATCGGCAATACCTCCATGAGCCGCCATACCTATGGGGAAAATAAACAAAAGTACAGATTATAAAACTTAAAATGAACATAGCTTCTTTATAGTGGAACAGTAAATCAATGTTTGATATATCAGCAGGTCTGCAGTCATCATGGTAATGTAGCAATTATCTTTCTCAGTGTGTGTGCGGGGGTTGGGGCTTCGAAATGTTAAGAAAATATTTGTTGTGTTTAAGCAGAGAAGAAGGATCTTGACGATCAAGGTATAGGTACTTTGAAACCTTATCGACAATGAAGTATAATAACAAAGAAAAGAAGAAAACCAGAGAAAACCTGAGATTTCAAGAATACGGTCGAGGCAATGGCCTATTCACCTAGTTGTTGTCTTTTACGCAACGACGGTTTCATTTTTCGTGATGCATTAACAGAGGCAGTACAAGCAGGGGGAAGGGGAGTGGTCTTCATATTGCCCCTACTTGCTTAAGTACCTAAAAATTGCCCCTTCTTACAAACACAATTGATCTATTTTCTTAGTAATAATAATTGTTCCTTCCCCATGTGATTAATGCCCCTTTTCAATTCTAGTAGGTGCCCCTTACCCTTCTTATAAGTGACCCTTTTAAAAGCTGATGAGTGGCCCCTTCTTTTCTGGTAAGTAATCCCTACTCCTCTTATTAGTAACCCTTTTCACCTATGATGAGTGCCCCTTTGCCTTGAAAAATTCCCTTATATCTTCCTTATACATGTACGTGCCCTCCCAGTTTCTGACAAGTGCCCCTTTCCTCATTCCTTATAGATTCCCCTCTCACCTTGGATAGATCTCCATTTTAAATTATGATAGGTTCCCTTGCTACTTTTGATAATAGCTGAGGGAATTTTCGGCCAGCGCGATTTTCAAATTTTCGGAAGCAAAAAAAAAAAAGTGCTCACTACACTCCCCCCCCCCTTTTTTTTTTATAAGGAACTATCGATTATGTTTTTAAAGTATTCATTTCCTTTTCATTAAATCTTACACTATTATATACATGTACATTTTTTCAATTTTCGTTCAATTATGAAAGTAATATTTTTTGTTTTCATTTCATTTCCGGCACATAAAGGAGAATAACAATAGCAAACAATGCAAGAAAACGAAATACAATAATAAATGCAATGACAGGAAAAAAAAGCCCTCAATTAATGCCTGAGGATTACCAAAAGAAACTTAGTTTCTGTAGGAGGCTTTCCTCATTTATACAATTGGTGGAAGATCTATAAAATACAAATAAATACACAGCATGCTATGAGGGAATTAGTAAGAATTACCATCACAAGAAATGCCTACCTCTTGGAACAGTAAACAAGCACTGTTCAGTGACCCAAACTGTTCTGATATGAAAAGACCGAGGGATAAGATAAAAAGAGAAATTAGAATAGTGGGGTATTCTCCCAGGGGCCAAGATCCCGGGACCAGGATATTTTCTAAAAGTTTGGAATGAATTAAATTCCATTTTAGTATTATGATTCATGCAAATTGATATATGTGGGCTGCATGGGGGTAATCTCGCTATTCATAAGGACCGGTATTCATAACGTGTAACTTCCTATACCTGAAGTACCGCTATTCATAACACGGAAAGGGGTTCACTATTCATAAGGCCAAAAAAAAAATCATTTGGTTGTCCTCGACCGCCCGCTCGTCATTTTCGGGCCGCTCGCATTTTTTTTTTTTTTTTTTAATATATATATATTTTTTTAATTCAATTTTTTAATTATTTTAAATTCATTTTTTTTAATTTTTTTTTTATTTAATTTTTTTTGGGGGGAGCAATCTTAAATGCCAAACATACCATTTTATGCATTTGCAAGGATCAAAATGCGTCCCGTTGCCAGTTTTGTCTTTTCAGTACGCAATTAGGTATTTATTAAACTTGCCATTTTTTTTTGTCTATGTCAAAATGCCGTTCATTCAAATTAGGTCCTGAGCATTCTTAGACTCATTTTAAAGCCCATCTGTACTAGTTTACAGGAGGGATTAGACCGCCCTGCAAGGTCACTGGACAGGTGGTTATCTCAACAAATCAGCTCTCAGTTAATATAAGATAAAGAGGATCATGGGGGACCAATGGTCACCGATTAGGCATTGTTTGCTACATAGAGGGCGCAAGTAGCTACAAGTAGTACAATGGAGATTTAAAAGGTGCTGTATTTCAAAGCCCCAAATACTTTCTGCGTTGGTCTTGATATTCATTGTACATTAAACTAGTATTTTACCATATTAAAGTGTTTTATAGACTTTGTTTGTTTAAATGCTTGACAATCCCAATTTTTTTTTTTATGGAAAACAAATATTAAAAAAAATAATGGGGAAAAAAAAAAAAAAAAAAAAAAAAAGACACACAAAAAATAAAGTTTTAAAACAAAAAAATAAAAATCCGCCCGCCCGCCCCTACTCCAGAAAAGCAATCGAGGACAACCAAACAATTTTGTTTTTGGCCTAAAGGCATATAGATCGTTATTCATAAGGACCGCTCTTCAAAATATGAGATGAGAGTCACTATTCATAATTCATGTTGAGGGTCATTACGCATAATGACCGCTATTTATAATAAAAATCGGGGTTTCTATTCATACACATGGGGAAGGAGCGCTATTTATAATTTATTTTGGGGGTCACTTCTCATAAGGGCCGCTATTTATAATACGAAATGACGGTCGCTATTAAGTATACGCGAAGAGGGTCGCTATTCATAATACAAGAAAAGGGTCGCTATTCATAATGCGGAATGAGGGTCGCTATAAATAATACGAGGAGAGGGTCGCTATTCACAACACGAAGTGAGGGTCAGTGTTCATTAAAAAAATATAAAAAAAAGTAAACACCCCCACGGCTGTGGCGTAGCCATTAGGGGGGGGGGGGGCGACACATGTCCCCGAATATTGTTTGAAAACATTTATTGAAAACAAACTATTAAACAACACTGAACAAACAAAGAAAAAAAGGCGTGCCACAATATGGTACGCGAAGAATAACATAGGCTAGTTATAGGTTTTGATTGTTCAAAAATAATCATCTCCCTTATTAATTAAAAAAACATGCGGAAACGGTAAGATTGTAGTCATATCCAAATTCGGATACTTTGCGCAAACGATTTTCACTTTCATTTATAGGTCCTTTATATCACCCATCATTCGGAAGAATCGAGCAATGATATTGCTATATGACTGACATCTTAAATATCACATTTGTAAGAATCTTATATGGATCACTGTTATCGGAATAAATAAATTAACGAAATAATTATAATCATTCCGTAATATGAATTGCTACGAGGGCTAGATATCCCACCCCCAAAATAAAATCAAAAACAAATTTTCACGGCATTTTTAATTGTTATTTTTGTGTACTAGACCTTACCAGACCTCCTTACCAACTACCACCACCACCACCACCACCACCACCATCACCACCACCACCACCACCACCACCACCACCACCACCACCACCACCACCACCTCTAGCAAACAAGATAGTAAATGTTTGGTTCATATTCGGGTCGCATTACCTCTTTGTATACGTTATATACATGACGCGAAATCCTTCCAGGTCCAACCGATAGTGTTCAAGCCCCATATCCCCCAAACAAAACACAAACTTAGAGTGCTCCCTCCCCATCCCTCTCTGGGCAGTAACTAGGCTTATGGTACGGTCCAACTCCGTTTGTTTTCGGTAATAGGAAAGTTTCAAGAAATAAAGATTGTGGATTAATGAAGTTAGGTTAATTAATATGATTACTTGTATCCTGAGGTAGGAAAATTCCTGGAAAAACGAAAATCGTGAAACTCTTCATTCCCGGCTAAAATTGAAGAGCTTCTAGGGGCCAGGGGGGTGTTTCACAAAGATACTAAGTTAAACTTATCTCAAAGTTGGACTTAAAAATTATGGAAAGCCAATAGCATCTTTGAAAATATTTTGTAAAAGTTATTTTGAAAGGCACTAATTGTTTATTCAAATCATTCATATTTTCTATCATCAAGGAGATTTCATGTTCTTGATGTGGAATTTATGAAAAGTCTTAAATACTTAAATTTCTTCTTTTGAATATATTTTATTTTAAGACTCCAATGGCTGTCCATAATTTGTCCAACTTAGAGTTAAGTTCTACTTAGGATCTTTGTGAAACACCCCCCTGGTCCTTGACTTCTGGCACTGGATATGGCTAAGGCTATAAAATGTGTAGGTCCATAGGTCCGAAGAGTGATAGAGAGAAACAGAGAAAGAGAGAGAGAAAGAGAGGGAGAGAGAGAGAGAAAGGAAAAAATGAGGTTGTGTAAGAGAATAGATGGGATGAGTGTGAGTGTATATCAAGAGCTTGCAACCAAAAAGAGCTCAATCCATTTCAGATTTCAACCAAAAGGCGCTATATCCATTCGGCAAACCATTCGGCTAAACGGTTGCAGTGGAACACAACATGCTCAGAAATATGAAGAGCGCCGTCTAGCGCTGATGAATGAAATCTAAAATAAAGCGAATTATAATTATGATAATAATAATCTTTTAAAGTCCACTCCAAATTGTATTAAGTTAAACCGAAAATGGAAATTCTTTTTTGCCCAATTGATCGTGAGCCTGGCAGCCACTGAGCAGCGCCAGATCAACGTTGCTCTTTCCCTTTATTGTTGACCATGCCTCCCATCCTTTTAACACATCAGTCACGACGCCAAACCGAGTCCAAACCGACTGACTTTGTTGACAATGGGTATAACGTAATTGTTTGATCGATCTGTTATCGGTCTGTCGGTGGTCTCGTTAGTGTGAATGGGGTGAGCGAGATTTTGTAAGCATATGTATTATTCATCATGGATGAGAATCACTTGTTCTGTGGAGTGGTGAGTATCAAACATCACCTTTAGCATCAGTTCAGTTTAGATTTATTTATTTCCCTTTCCTAGACAAACAACAGTAGTAAATGTATAAACTGTTAATAATTCCATAAATCATTCAATAATTGTACCAATGTACAAGGTTGAATCTACTTTCACATAATTCTTATTTTCTTAATCAATTGTTTTCTAGTGATTCCTTAGTGTTAGTCACAATGTAATTACATGATCACTACTAACATTTATCTTGAAGACGTACATTATGATTTAGAGTCGTTCTTATTGATTGCAAGCAAAACTGTTAAGGGACTTCGAGCCCCACTCCTCATTCCTTCAACCCCTCGAAACAAAACTGCTCCTCTTGATTGCTGCCTTATTTCCAATATTCCATCCCACTCCAATTTAAAAGTCTAAATTATATTGAGTGCAAGTAGTTGATGAATAACAGAATTATCAAAAATACATCCAGCCCCTATTTGCATTATACCTGATAAACAAATATAAAAAAGAATGTAAATATCATTTCGTGCCATCCCGCGTCGTTTCTGAGTGACCTTTACGCTTTGCGTAAGATGATTAAGGGTCTACATCTCTTTCTATCATTGTAAAATCGTAAGTTAAAAGCATTATGACAAATGTTTTCCAGTAGAAGAAGCTGCAATGCTCTCTTTAAATACATGCATCAAACATATGAGAGAAAACGGCAAAATGGGATCCATACCGTAATGTGTAAATGTGTTGTTTAGCAAGCCATCCAAATCTTTGTTATTGGAGGTTGAGGGGGTGGGGGAGGCAAAAAAAATCATGCTGAAATCGTCCGAATTCAAATTTAACCAAGGCAATTCTATTGAAACCATTACGACCATGGTCTAAAATACGGTTTAGAATTCAATCTTGGTCTACGGCTAGTCTGCAAGCACAAACCCTGGTCAGTCGTAAAAGTGAGTCTGCACTATAAGACTACTATAGACCATGTACCTTCTTCTTCTTCTTGATTTGGTTTTGTTTGGCAATCAGTCACAGTTGACTATTTTTGCCACACACTATTTTATGAATTATTTATATATATACATTATATGTACAATTTCATGTCATAAATGACTATTTTTAGGATTCTTTCTCTTTCCATCCCCTTTTCTTCCGCTTATTTTCTTTTTAGACCTTATATATATATATATATATATATTTTTTTTTTAGAGAGAAAATTCAATAAATTAAAAATTTGGAAAGAGATGGCCTAGCCTAGCGAGTGTTTACGCGCACGTACGTGCGCGTTAAAATACCACCTCTCTATGCACATGTGTACTTCACACGCACCCCCACCCTTTTTAAAATGCCATCTTACCAGTCTTTGAGGTGCATTTCTCAGACTTTCGGTTTTAACCTAGGTCACTCCGGCATAGGTGAGGGGGTGCCAGCTGGCATGTGATGTTGGAGGCGATCACCGAATTGTTAGAAAATTAAAGGTCAAATTAGTTACAAGTATTGTGGGCTTTATTGGTGCAAGAAAAAGGAAAAGAGAAGATAAGAAAAAAAAAAGAAAACAAAAATCAAAACAAAAGATCAATTTAATGGTTTTGATACAGCCGCTTTGTTCTTAGAACGAAGCGAACTATTGCTTTTTGTTTAATTATTTCTGAAATTTTAAGTAGTGTCATGATTTCCTGTGGATGTGATATATCAGTTTCTACGAGTAACATAGCTCTTTCTATGATGTACTTTGGGCATTCAGTGAGAAAGTGGTTTACGGTTTCAGTACGTCCTATGCAGTTATTGCAATGGCCTGTCGAGTGCATATTCAATCTGAAGAGATCTAAGTTCAAACCTATCACTCCTATTCTTAATCTATGGAGAGTACTTTCTTCAAATCTGTTCAACTTACATTCATATGGTTGATTTACTGTAGGCAGTATCTGTCTAAGAAAACTTTCAGAATTATTCCATCTGTCTTGCCAGAGTTTTATATACTTGCTGGTAATAATACTTTTTATTTCAGAAAAGGATAATTTATTACAAATTTCAATGTTATTTTGTAAAGCAGATTTTGCATAAAAATCTGCCATTTCATTTCCGTGTACACCACAATGGCTAGGAATCCATTCTAAGTGTATGTGTTTTCCTTGATACGATAATTTTGTACTTAATGTAATAATTTCAGTTACAAATGTAATATCTTTTTCATCCTTTATGGCGAGCAGGGCGCTTAAGGAATCACAAAAAATAACAATGTCAACATACACATTAATGTTCTCTTGCCAATTAAGCGCAAGGACAATTGCAGCCAGTTCGGCTCTGAAAGATGATGTGTGATCCGCCAATCGTTTGGCTTGTTGAAAGGAGAAGGCTGGTACATAAAAAGAAGCAGAACTTATCCCAAGATTTGGAACCTTTGATCCATCTGTATAGATGTGTAGTTGTATTGGCCATTTGGTACTGATCAATTCTAAACTGCGTTGACGTTAATAAGATGGGTTTTCATGTTTGTTCACTATTTCGCTTAATTCTATCGACACTTTTGGAGCATTAATTTTCCAAGGGGGGAAACTAGGTATAGTGTAAGGTTCGATAGTACGATGTTTCATTAGTTCTGTTCTGCATCCAAATGGCTTGTTATTCTTTTGGGGCTTCAAAAGTTCCATTTGCCAGCTGGGCTTAACGTTTAATATGACAGGGTGATCTCGATGCATTTCAATCTTTTGTCTGAATCTGTCCGCCAGCATCTGTCTTCTTAAGTCTAAGGGCATTTCACCTAGTTCAACTTGTAGTGAATCTAATGATGTAAGAGGAAGAGCTCCCGCACAAATTCTCAAGGCTTGATATTGAATGGAGTCAAGTGATTTCTTTATACTTTGAGCCGCACTGTCATAGGCTTCACAACCAAAATCTAATAATGATCTAATCAATGCTCTATATACCATTAGCAGGGATTTCGAGGAGCTTCCCCATGTAGTCCCAGTAAGGCATCTAAGAATGTTCAGTTTCTTTTTACATCTAAGGACTACGGCATCTATGTGCGTCTTCCATGAAAGTCTTTTGTCAAATATAAGTCCTAGGAAATGCTTCTTTGATTGGAATAAAAGTGCGTCGTTGTTTAATTTCAGTTCTGGGTATTTTGCTTTATTGTTTTTAGTAAATAACACTGGAAAGGATTTACTCTGTGATAGGCGAAACCCCCATTTAGTAAACCATTCACTCAATGTGTTCAGATAGCACTGTATTCTGTTTGAAATAATTTCTATGTTATTACCTGACATCCAGATGACACAGTCATCAGCATAAATAGATGTGGTGATTAATTCATCCGTTGGAATATCACTCATCATGATATTATACAATATAGGACTTAAGACACTCCCCTGGGGGAGGCTGTTGTACATTTCATATGATTTTGATTCTTCTTTACCAATCTTTACTTGGAAAGTCCGCTCTTTCAGATAGTTATAGAGAAACTCTAGCATATTACCTGTAATACCATGTACTGATAGTTTGTAAATAAGGCCTTTGATACAAAGTCTATCATATGCCTTTTCAATATCAAGAAAGATTGCTAATGTATATTCACCAACATTAATGCTTCTTTGGATGGCATTCTCTAAAAGTACAATGTTATCCGTGACCCCACGTTTACTACGAAAGCCAGTCATGAGGGGAGGAAGTATATTGTTCTTTTCTACATACCATTGGAGTCTATTCTTTACAATCCGTTCTAGTATTTTGGCAAAACACGAGGAAAGTGCTATGGGTCGGTACGACGATACCTCTCGGGGGTCTTTATTCTGTTTTAACACAGGTATTAGGATAGAGTGTTTCAGACTGGGAGGTATGTTACCCGTATCCCATATCAAGTTCATGACCTTTAGCATATATTGTTTTGCTTTCTGAGGAAGTTTTTGGTAGACCTGATAAGGGATCTTGTCTTTTCCAGGAGCTGATTGTTTACATGTGTTTAGAGTTTTTTGCAATTCAAAAAGAGTGAATGGTTCATTCAAGATATGCTCAGGGGCGTCGCCAAAGGGGGGGTGTGGGGGGTGCGACACCCCCCCACCCGTCAGGATATTGTCGGTAAAATTGCGCTGCCGTCGGGAAAAAAGAGAAAAGGGGGAGAGAAAAAGGGAGAGGGAAAGGAAAAGAAAAGAAAAAAAGAAAAGGAAAAGAAAAGAAAGAAAGGAAAAGAAAGGAAAGAAAGGAAAAGAAAGGAAAGAAAAGGGAGAAAGAAAGAGAAAAAAAAAAAAAAAGAGGAAGGAAAGGAAAAAAAGGAAACTGAGGAAAAAAAGGAAGAAAAAAAAGCGGGGGATGAAAGAGAGGGGAGGTAAGAGCCTGAGAGAGGAGGAGTGGAAGTAAAAGAGAGAGGGGGGTTGTTGGGTGGAGTCGTCTCGTCGGGAGCAAGAAAGATACGTGTAAATATGTTGCTATGTCGGGTCAGCTGTGTTGGTATTCTTGCTCGATCCTCGTGTACTATATCAATGCAGAATTTTGAAGTCGGTGAGATGTATATTGTCGGTCGGCCAACAAGTTTTTTTTCCTACGAACTGTGACTTTTTATCCGCTGTGACGACTTCGAGAGTGACTACAACTACAATACTGGTATTTTCTCGACGTTTCACTTTCCCATAATATCAGCTAAAGAAATCAGAGGGTTTAAAATTTTCGGGGAAATAAATTCAAATATGGATTAAGAGTCAACAACGGTACGACGAATCGTCTTCGTTTCTCTATATTTTGATGAAACGCCGAAATATCCGCGCTTCGCGCGAGAGGGGGAAACTTCATTTAGACAAGTCGAGGATGGTCCAAAAATCGTCTTCTTTCTCTAATAATTTAATGAAACGTCAAAACTTCCGCGCTTCGCGGGGGAGGGGGACAACTGAATTCAGAAAATATTAAGAGTCGAGAACAGTACAACGAATCGTTCGCTTTCTCTCATAATTTAAGGAAACGTCAAAGCTTCCGCGCTTCGCGCGGGAGAAGGGAAACTGAATTCAGACCAATTAGGAGTCGCGAACGGTACAACGAATCGTCTACTTTATCTAATAATTGAAGGGAACTTCAAAACTTCCGAGCTTCACGCTAAAGGGGGTAACTGAATTCAGACAATTAGGGCGTATTAAGAGTCGAAAACGGTACAACGAATCGTCTGCTTTCTCTAATAATTTAAGGAACGTCAAAACTTCCGCGCTTCGCGCTAAAGGGGGAAACTGAATTCAGACAATTAGGGCTTATTAAGAGTCGAAAACGGTACTTAACAACGAATCGTCTTCCTCTTCTAATAATTTAATGAAACGTCAAAACTTCCGCGCTTCGCGCGGGACGGGGAGAACTGAATTCAGATAAGGATTAAGAGTCGAGAACAGTACAACGAATCGTTTGCTTTCTCTCATAATTTAAGGAAACGTCAAAACTTCCGCGCTTCGCGCGGGACAGGGAGAACTGAACTCAGATAAGGATAAAGAGTCGAAAAAAATGCTTTCTCTCATAATTTAAGATTACGTCAAAACTTCCGCGCTTCGCGCGGGAGAAGGGAAACTGAATTCAGACCAATTAGGAGTCGCGAACGGTACAACGAATCGTCTGCTTTCTCTAATAATTTAAGGAAACGTCAAAACTTCCGCGCTTCGCGCTAAAGGGGGAAACTGAATTCAGATAAGGATTAAGAGTCGAGCACGGTTAAACGACTAAATCGTCTGCTTTCTCTAATAATTTAATGAAACGCCAAAAATTTCGCGCTTCGCGCGGGAGGGGGAGCACTTATATTCAGATAAGGGTTAAGAGTCGAGAGCAGTACAACGAATTTGCTTCTTTCTATAATCATTTAATGAAACGCCAAAACTTCCGCGCGGGAGGGGGAGAACTGGATTCAGATAAGGGTTAAGAATCGAGAACAGTACACCGAATCGTCTGCTTAACGAAACGTCAAAGCCTCCGCGCTTTGCGCGGGAGGAGGAAAACTCATTTCAGACAAGGATTTACAGTCGAGAACGGTACAGCAAATCGTCTTCTTTTTATAATAATGTAATGAAACGTTAAAGTTTTCGCGCTTCGCGCGGGAGGGGGGGGGGGGGGGAAACTTCATTCAGGCAAGGATTAACAGTCGAGAACTGTACAATAAATCGTCTTCTTTTCCTAATAATTTAAGGAAACGTCTATGCTTCCGCGCTTCGCACGGGAGGCCTATCACCACCCCCCCCCTAATGAGCGCGCTTCGCGCGCCCTTTAAGTGATTCGCTTGCTCACTACCGCTCCTCCATAAAATAAGATCTTAGCTCCGCGCCTGCATTAAAATATATAGCTATGATGCTGACTAAGTTGACGAAATAATTCTTATATTTATGTTATCGAGGAAAATGACCATGAAACAATTTAGCCTTCGGCCCTGGGTTTATAGGGTTAAATTTGTAGATATTGGGACATTTAATTTTGTCGGTAATTGGTGGCTAGTTTTGTCGGTAATCGTTGGCCTCTACACCCCCCCACTGAAAAAGGTCTAGCGACGCCCCTGGATATGCTCCATTCCCCGCTTCAGTGATTTCGTGATTTGTTGCTCTACATTTTTGTTTTCTTTTATTTCTGGACATTCTTTAACATTACTAACTGATTGGAAGAACTTAGAGAAAGCCTCAGTCTTTTCACTGTTACATGTGATTTCTTTTTCATTTTCTATCAGGACTGACATGTTTTTTGTTTTTTTGACAGATACCCCCTTTAACCGTTTAATGGTAGACCATACCGCTGATTCTGGTACAAAGCGGTTGAGTCTTGAGCAAAATTCTTGCCAGTAATTTCGTTCTGCTTGGCGCAGAGTTTTTTGTACCTCTGATTTTTTCTTCAAATATGTATTTAGATTTTCTATTGAAATGTGTCTTTTTAATCTATTATTAGCCCTGTTTCTTTCATTGATACTTTGTGTACAGTCTTTTGTCCACCAAGGTACAGGGTCATGTTTTTTCTTTCCCCTCTGGGGCATTATTTCTTTAATTGTCTCTGATAAAATTTTCATAAAACATTTATACATTTTCGTAGGGTCGGAATAGTTGCCGCTATTTTCAATTTTATGTTCACATTTTTCGGCAAAAGTGTTCCAATCAAAATTTTTAAAAGACCAAGTTGTTTCCTCATTTATCTTCTCGCTGTTGCTGTTCACTTGCCCTGCTCGGTCCAATAATATCTGGGTGGAGATGGGAAAATGGTCACTACCAAGGGTGTGCTGCAAAACTTCCCACGAGCATAGGCAAGATAGTTTGGGGGAGGTGATGCTAAGATCCAAACATGACATTTTCCCAGTGCGTGGATCTATTCTGGTTCCTCTTCCGTCGTTCAAAATTATAAAGTTATTGTCATGTGTGAAATTTTCAATTATGTGCCCATTTTGGTCTATCTTTGCACTACCCCACACAGGATTATGTGAGTTGAAATCCCCAACTATAAGGAATAGATTGTATTCTAGTTTGTTAATCATCCTGTTTAAAATAATCTCGTTTAATTTTTTGCAAGGGTTATAGAAATTGATTATGGAGATTTTTGATCCAGCAGCATGTACTTTAATATGCTGTATTTCGAATTCTTCGTCATTGACAGGATATTCATAGTTGATGGAATCATGTACATAAATAGCACACCCTCCTTTAGATTGATTTTCCCTATTTCTAATAAAACATGTATATTCAGGGATTTGCAATATTCTATCATCATTGAACCATGTTTCCTGAACACAAATTAAATGGTACTTTACATCTTTATATGAATCTAAGTATTTTATAAGTTCAGGACCGTGATTAAGAAGTCCCTGCGCGTTCCATTGTAATATGGTTAGCGCTGTCATCATCATAACTATGTTATACCAGTACATCTTTAGCGTCATGTTTTACTCTTTGTTTGAGCAGTCTCTCAGCTGCCACTTTTACTAAGGATGAAATCTCCTTCTCAGATTTTCCATCCGTAAAAGTGAGAACAAGTTGCGTAATGAAAGAGATTAATTGCTCATCACTCATTATTGTTACTAGGTTACCTCGAGGGAGGGCTTCTAGTTCTACTTCAGTTTTTCCATCCTTATCTATTAATTTACTACTCTGTGCGTTTTTTTGCAGCGGGGTGTTCCAGGGCTGGGGATTTGGTTGCGGGGTGGCGTTTTCAGGGCGGATTGCTGTGGATGGCCTCACTGGTCGGGTAGGAAGAGGGAGGTTATCTGAGTTAACATCGAGGGAGGGATGTGATTCAGGGAGGTTGGCTCTTGGTTTCTGCTGTGCTTTTTCTTGCTCCGACTGTATTTTTGCAGCTTGTGCGTATGAAAGATTGTTTTACTCTTTGTTTGAGCAGTCTCTCAGCTGCCACTTTTACTAAGGATGAAATCTCCTTCTCAGATTTTCCATCCGTAAAAGTGAGAACAAGTTGCGTAATGAAAGAGATTAATTGCTCATCACTCATTATTGTTACTAGGTTACCTCGAGGGAGGGCTTCTAGTTCTACTTCAGTTTTTCCATCCTTATCTATTAATTTACTACTCTGTGCGTTTTTTTGCAGCGGGGTGTTCCAGGGCTGGGGATTTGGTTGCGGGGTGGCGTTTTCAGGGCGGATTGCTGTGGATGGCCTCACTGGTCGGGTCGGAAGAGGGAGGCTATCTGAGTTAACATCGAGGGAGGGATGTGATTCAGGGAGGTTGGCTCTTGGTTTCTGCTGTGCTTTTTCTTGCTCCGACTGTATTTTTGCAGCTTGTGCGTATGAAAGATTGTTTTTGACTTTAACTATTTGTATCTTTTTGGCTTTCTTAGCTTCAAGACAGCCGTCAAAGGCTGCCGAATGGTTCCCACCACAATTTACACATATCGGTCTTTCTTTTCGGTTACATTCCTCAAATTTGTGGTCTTCCCCGCATCTGACGCATCTCATCTTTGTTCTGCATTGAGCTATGCCGTGGCCGTAGCGTTGGCATTGAAAGCACCTCAAAACGGGGGGGAATGTATAGTTTAACCTCAAAATGTTGATAGCACATTGTTATGTTGCTGGGGAGGTTTGTACGGTTGAATGCTATGATAACACTCCTCATTGGGATAAAATTGGGCCTGTTTTCTTCAATTTCAATTGATTTTACATTTGATCTGGACCTTTTCATGATTCTTTTTACATCAATTACTCCTTGGTGTTTCAATTCATTGAGAATTTCGTCATCTGTCATTTCTGTAGGAACTCCATATATGACCCCTCTCACAACTTGCTGCTTTTCTGCAACTTTTACTGGGGTGGTTCCTATGTTATAGATTTGAGTGCTTTTACTTGTTTCTGGTTTTTACATTTGATAAGGAGACCTTGGGCTGTGGGTTTGATAAATTCCACAGGGTTCGGACAAGCTTCACGGATATTTCTAGCTATAGTAATGGGATTCACATTCTTTAGCGATTTTGATTTATCTATGGGGGTAATTAACACTTTGAGTTCCGATTGGCGATTCTGGGTTGTATTTTGGTCTTCTGAGGAAGAAGATTCTGTTCTCATTGAAAGATTTTCAATTGCAATGCTTCCTTCGCGCCTGCGTTTATTTCTCGGTTTTTGCTCCCTACGAGAGTGTTTTACTGTTCGAAATTCATCTTCTTCATTGGGTTGTAAAAGAGGTGGCTCTTCGCCCTGGCCGGTGTGTGTCACTCCGGCCATGACCTGGTTGGTTGCCTGAAAAGGGCGGGAAATTCAATTGTGTGCAGTCTACCGTGTAATTAAGGGTGCGGTATGTGTTAGTAGCCCACAAGACTTGCTTACCTTTTGACTCTGATCCTAAGTATAGGCCTGTATGAATCCACTATAATTTCAATCCAAAATTCATCAGTATAAAGAAGCAAAACAGTCCCAAAATATCCGGTATTGAGGCAATTTTTAACAATATTGGCAATATTCTACAAGAAATCTACAAGCTCCTAGAGAGCTTCTGAAAAGCACGTCCGCTCGTCCGCTCGGCAACATGCATAGCTACCAATAGGTAGCTGGGCTAGACTTCTCTCAAGGCACAATGATTTTTTGATTAATTAAGTGTCACATTAGGGTCTGTGCCTGCAGACTAGTCTACGGCGCGCACTAAATTATAAAGGTTTTAACCATGGATTAAGCTAAACCTCCGACATGAAGTTGTGCCTTGAGATGAAGATTGTATGGAGTGCATATCCCTTTATAAAACTGTTGCAGGATGTGAATGGAAGGCCCTCTTAGGCTTCACCCCTCCCCCGAGCTTGCACTCTCTGTAATTCACCTCATATATAGGTTTAATCTTAGAAAAAAGGGCACGAATTGTCCGAATTCTACTAACGTTCCTAGGAAATTTTACGACGTGGACAAGGTAGTTCGTCGAACCCCAAGTCCAAAGACATAATTTGCTATTAATTTCCTTTCCCTGGTTAATGTAGAAAGATGCATCACTGTAATAAACATCGTCTGTTGAGAGCCAGGAGGACGTTATCAGCGCTGTCAGATAATGCATTGGGTTTCAGCAGAATATGGGAAAGGGCGTTCAATCATTTGAGCTGTTTATTTGAATCTTTGTAAAATCTCTAAAAATACGTTTTTGCTTTCGTCATTTAATTCACTTTTTTTTTTTCAAACACCAATTTTATGTAATTTCGTTAATTTCAAACAATACAAAAACGTTTACTATTGATTCGTTCGTTTTCCCCCCTTTTTTCTTGTGATTTTTTAATTCATGTTTTTAGATATAGCGGTAACGACAACGGGACATACGGACGGACGCACAGACGGATAACCCGCAAATATAATACCTCTGCGGCACCACCTTCAATGGGAAGAGGCATAACAAACTTTCACCAAACTTGTTATGCTTGTGTACATGAATGTAGTCTCATATACCACTATCGATTCGCAGCGCATGTGATTGTTAACAAGATTGATTCTAATATTTTCTTCATTATTCCAAAAACTTCATAATCATGGTACTCAAAGTTTATGTTTGAGACGTTAATTAGGTTTCAAAGTCGTTCTAGTTGATTGCAAGCAAAGTTTTCGATGGAGTTTGAGCGCCCCTCCTCATTCCTCCAATCCCCCCCCCCAAAAAAAAAAAAAAAAATAATAATAATAATAATAATAATAATAATAATAATATTAAAAAAATAATAATAATAATCTTCTTGATTGGCGGCTTGTTTTTATAAGTCTATCCCACCTCAACAAACAAGTCTATGTTTATTAGGTGATTGCACTTTGTAGTTGATGAATAACACAATTATCACAAATATTTGCAGATTTTATTTGCGTCATAGCTGATAAAGAATATCAGAATAAATGTAATAATTATTTCTTGCAATCCCACGACGTTTCCGAAGGACTTTTGTAGTTTGCGTAAGGTAAGCAAGGTAGTACATCCCTTGGTATAATGTTAAAATTATGAGTTAGAGGCACTTTATTATAACTAAATTTTCTTCAAACGAAGTAACCCCTCATTGAACACATGCACCACTCGCATAACGTCCTCATTTTCAGGACCATGTAAATTATTTAAAGTTTGATGACCTTTCAGATATCGTGTACGTTTGTCTAAGATGCTTCGTTCGCAAGAAATAATAAAAAATAAATACTACGTCTTTGGTTATGTAGTATATTTTTATATTGTTAACAAAAATGTTATATTGAGAAAAGCATAATGCCCTTGAACATGTAATAAAAATTGTACATATAATGAGTCCTTTATTTACCCCAGAAACGTGTATACCCGCGTGTGTGTGTGTTTGTGTATGTTTGTGGGTATGTGAGGTTACAGGGGGGGGGGGGTCAAATAAATTATGAACATAATTCTGAATGTGTTGTCAAAACTAAAGAAAGCGGTTATATTTAGACCATGGTCTAAATTCCAGTTTAAATCTTTACAGTGGACCAATCAAAGTGTAAATGCATTAAGAAACGAACATTACTATCACGTATTAGACATACAGAACAAAGCGTAAAAAGATTCATAGTAGACCAACCAATTCGTAATTTTTTTTAAACTTTGAACGGCAGTTTTAGGTATTGCATGGCATCCATCCAAAACCCTTTTGATAATGTCGGTGTGTAGAAGAGGTCAAACGTTTAATTTGAACCAAAAGTGGCCGGGAAGGCCTTTTAAGATGATAACACAATTGAATAACAAGTTTTACTTCCAGGCCATAATAACTACTAAAGGGTGATAATTTATCCGAGTTCAAGTACCACGTCAAGGCAGGTTACCTGGTTAATCATGGACAACTGACAAATCTATGCATATTGGGTGCTTGTAGTTAATAAATAACAGAGTTATCTAAAATATATGCCGATTTTATTCGCGTTATGATTGATAAAAAGATATATTTATAAATGTAAATACAATTTCGTGCAATCACCGGATCGTTTCTGAGGGACCTTTGTAGTTTGCGTACACAGGCGGCCCTCCCGGGGGGCAGGGGGCGGGCACAGTGCCCCTCCACACTTTTTCAGATACCCCAAAAGTGCCCCTTTTTAAATAGGAAAAGTGCCCCTTTTATTTTGTAAGAAGTGCCCCTTTTACTTTGACATGTGCCCCTATTACTTAGTAAAAGTGCCCCTTCCCCCTTTTCACCTCTGACGAGTGCCCTTTTTATTTTCGACACGTGCCCCTTTTCCTTCGACATGTTCCCGTTTTCCTTTGCAATAAGTGTCCATTTTCTGTTCTCATCAATCTTAAAATTATCTTGAATAAGTGCCCTTTTTAATTTCTAGTAAGTGCCTCTTTTCAGGTACGAGAAGTGCCCCTTTTCAGGTACGAGAAGTGCCCCTTTTCACTTTTAATAAGTGCCTCCTTAACTTCTGATAATTGTCCTATTCAAAAGTGAGAGGTTCTCCTTTTCATATCTGGTCAGTGCCCCTTTTCAACTCTGATAATTCCCCATTTAATAATGATACGTGCCCCTTTTCCTTTCTAATAAGGGACCTATCCCCTTTTCACCTCTTACAAATGCCCCTATCAAAATCTGATGGGTGCCCCTTTTCCGTCAACAAATGCCTATTTGCCATTTTCGTAAACGCCTCTTTTTCATCACTGGTGAGTGCCTCTTTTCAGGTGAAAAAATGCCTCATTTTCACCTCTTATAATTATCCTTTGTTCTTTGACACGTGCTCCTTTTCTTTTCAAATAAGTGTCTTATCCCTTTCGATAATTGTCCCCTTTTCATGTAATCATTAAATGTGCCCCTTATTTAAAGCGACTAAGAGCAATTTCCCCCAAAGTTCGCTCGCTGCGCTCGCTCGCGTTTAGAGATGATATAATTATGTTACTTATCAAAGGTCTTTTCAGTCTTCCGTTATGAGAATGTGCTCATAACCCCATCACGATTGGCTTTTTCCTCTTTATAAGATGTAGTTTTTCGCACTGCGACCTCACAGATCTTTAACAATTTTCTCGCTCGCTTCGCTCGCTCGTAAATGCATATTCAGACATCACACCCAACTGTAAAGTATGATGCTTAAGCGATATCTTGTATGATGTATGAAGAGAAACAAATATTGAAATCATCCCTCATAATTTAATCACAATGTAGGGGTATATACCAATGTCTACAAAATTGTATATTTTCGCTTTGAGATTTCCCACTGTAGGTGCCCCTTTTTTCAGAAAGTGCCCTTTTTTGTTGGTACCCCCCCCCCCCCACTTTGGAAGTCGCTCGGCCGCCCCTGTTTGCGTAAGATAAGTAAGTATATGCATCTCTTACAGCATATTGTTCAGAAACACAGTATCAATTATCATATGTATGCAGATAACTTACAACTTTATTTTATTTGCAAACCTGTCCAGAAAATGTGAAGAAAAGTGAAAACTGTATAGCTGATGTAAGGAACTGGATGATTGAGCGCCGCTTAAAACTAAATGATGCACAAACAGAATTCATTTTGCTTGGCAACAGTAGACAGCTCGGGTTAAATTAGGGTTTATAATGTTAAAGTTTGTTCTGCCCCTGTATCTCCTGTACATCAAGCTAGGAATCTTGGTGTAATATTTGATTATACCATGTCACTTGAAACCCATTTTTCAAATTGTGTTAAACTGGCCAATTGTAATCTACGTAATATCCGGGCAATTAATTAAGCGATATCTCTCACCTCAATCCACCCAACAGTTGGTACATGTTTTTGTTACATCGCATCTTGACAATTGCAATTCATTACTTTTTCGACTACTCACCAACCAAATTAACCGATTGCAAAAAGTTCAGAATGCTGCTGCTCGCCTTTTTAACTTAACTCTAGAAGATCATCACATATGACTCCTATAATCTCAGCACTGGCTCCCTGTTTAACAGCGTGTGAGCTATAACATTATACTCTTAACCTATTGTGCACTAAATGATCTAGCTCCAGAATATATTCAACCCCTTCTATCACCACACTCTGCAGGTCGTTCTGGTTTACGTTTATCACATAATATTAGGCTTAAAGAAATACTTACCAAAATAAATTTGGGGGGGGGGATAGAGCATTTGCATGAGCAGCTCCTTCTTTGTAAAATAAGTTACCTTTCTCTATTCAGACGGCCAACACTCTTTCTACTTTCAAAACTGGGCTTAAAACTCACCTGATGCTCAAAGCATATTGTTAAATGTCAATGTTCTTTTTATACAATGCATGCAGAACGAATAATCACACTGTGCCACATTGTAATTACCATGGCACCATGAAGTTATGTGATCTAACATAACTTTACATTTAATATTTCTTTAATCTTATGTTGAATATTAATTTCAATTATTTATATGCGCCTTGAGCATCTCTAGAGATGGATATGTTGCGATTTATAAATAATGTTGTTATTATTATTA
This sequence comes from Strongylocentrotus droebachiensis, assembly GCA_035222895.1. Lineage (NCBI taxonomy): Eukaryota > Metazoa > Echinodermata > Echinoidea > Camarodonta > Strongylocentrotidae > Strongylocentrotus > Strongylocentrotus droebachiensis. The sequence continues at coordinate 36,592 of JAVYIG010004143.1, read as the reverse complement.
TCGTTATTATTATTATTATTATTATTATTGTATCATGTTTAAATCGTGAGTTTAAAGCGTCACGACCATTGTTTTCTTGTTAGAAGAAGTTACCTCGCTTTAAATACATGCATGAAACACATGCGAGAAAACAAAGAAATAAGATCCATACTGGGATATGTACAGGTGATGTTTAACACCATCTGGTTTTCGCTTGTTGGAGGTTGAGCGACTGGTGGAGGCAAATTAAATAATGCGAAATGTTCTTAATCTTCTTTCAAATTTCACGAACGTGGTGCTATTGAAACCATCATTATGCCCTGATATAGACCACATTTGTCACTGTAAAACACTACTTCCCCCAAATATGCATTTTGTGTGTACAAATCTTAATAAGAAAAGCTGACATGTTAAGTAGTAGAGTTGCCTATGCTTATATGGTGTGAGCTAGGATCTGTAATATTGAACTTGGAAATATGAAGAAATCAAGAGTTTCGAGACCGTAAGGACCTCGACGAAATAGTTAGGGTCACGTTATTTCTTTGGTTGGTCTTAACGTCATGATATATTTTTTTAATTAAGTGATCATATTTATCTTATATTCGATCTTAACACATACTGGATGTAAACAAGGGGCCTTGTAAAAAAGCAGGTTTTGAACTGAAAATGCCTCCCTGACTTGGAATAACACGCAATTGGTTTCATCAATGAATACATGACCATTCTACATGCTTGCCGATTAGTTTTCAAATTTTCATCTAGCCCGAACCACAAACATGCTATTCCTGCCTGAAAATGATAAATTTACACCCAAAGAATAAGAGTACTTGATGAGAAAAATAATCTGTAGATTATGTTTGCATATTATATAGTAAACAATATGATGACAATGTAGATGTCACCTTTATGTCCCTTAGGTCAACCCATTTCCGTAAAGCACTTATAGGTCAAGTCCAATCCAATAATAACATACTTTCAATAGAAGCAGAAAAATCAGACAGACCTATACAAACAAAGTTTGAGCAAAATCGGACAACTAGTAAGAAAGTTATGCATTTTTAATGACATGAACAACTTTAAAAATCACAAGACAAATTGACAACTCACTGGTGAGTCTTCCACCTACAAGTATTATTTCCTCACATCAGCGGTTGATACAGTAGTAAAATGTTTTCGTGTGAATGCACTAATATAGAATAATTTTTGTTAACTTTTAAATCATGACAAATTTGTATTTTAATAAACTATTCATATACAAATTGATAATTATGAATATATACAATATTCCGAAAATTATATCAATTTTCAAATTTCATAGAAGAATGTGACTTGTCGTGCATGCAATATGATATATGATAAAAATCATATGACCTGGGCAAAGGCATGGGGAAATCAAGTTCTTTATGATAAAATGGGAAATTAATGGGACTAAAAAAAGTAAATGTATGTATTTTAAAGCAAGTGAGGCAATGACGTCACAAACTAATAACTAGGTAAGCAATTTGTGTAGTGATTTTCATTGATCCAAAGTTTGTCATACTTTACCCCAAAATCATAACTTCCTTATTTGTTATCCAGTTTTCCTCAAATTCGTTTAGTTCGGTTTTACCTGTTTTTCTATTGAAAGCAAGTTATTTTTGGAGTGGATTTAGCCTTTTTACTATAATAGTTTTCCTTCTTTAACCCTATTTTGTGTAGTACTATGCCTGGTGCCAGCAATTCACCCCCACAAGGTCAATTTACCTACAAAACCGCGAGTATTTGAACAAACCGTTTACGCTGGAAATCAATGTTCGTGGCGTGCAGAAAAAAAATCCTCCTTGTTTTGCCTTGCAAAACTCTTTATGAGTTAAACCTAAAAAGGCCGGGCCATTATGCCCCCCCCCCCTAAGATCTCGGCTGTGAAACCGCCGATCGTCGCGAAAATGTGTACGCATGTCAAGTGAAGTGTATAGAATACTATGGTCAATTCATTTTTTTGAAAAATTCACCGATTTGCATATTAATGGTAATTTATTCAAATAAGGTCATACAATCCACCCTTTTACCCATCAATCCTATATTCCTTATATTTAAGCATTGTACATGTATTCGTTGGACCACTTTTGGTCATTGGTACTCCACGCCAGGTTTCTAAATTTAGGTCCCGTAGTGTATCAGTTGGTGACTCCACCATAACCCCATCTGATACTGTTAGAAACTTAGGTGTGTTTGTTGATACCCACCTGAATATGGATTTACATATCACTAAAATATGCAAATCAGCCTATTTCATGATTTATAATTTGAGACGCATTCGAAAATACTTTGATCAGGACAGCATGAAAACTATCATGCATGCATGTGTTACTAGTAAACTAGATTACTGTAATAGTTTATTGTATGGATTGCCAGATTCACAAATTTCCAAGTTGCAGCGGGTCCAAAATACATGTGCACGACTAATTTGCAGCCTCCCAAAATTCTCTCGAATAACCCCACTTCTAAAGGAACTGCACTGGTTGCCAATTCGCCAGAGAATTACATTTAAAATATTGATGATAGTCTTCAAAGCTCTAAATGGTCAAACTCCTAGTTACGTTACTGAATTGTTGCATATCAAGTCTCAAACTCATGGTCGTAACCTTCGTAGTACACAAGACACATTTAAGTTGCAAATACCCCCATATAAAACCAAAGTAACCCTCGGGGACCGATCATTTCTCTGTGCTGCCCCTAGATTATGGAATAAATTACCACTAGAAATAAGGAAAGCCCCATCACTAGATAATTTTAAATCAAAACTGAAAACTCACTTGTTCATATAGTATGTATAGCACAGCATTTACGAGCTCTTGCAGTGCAGTAGAATATATCCACATAGTTATTGCGCTTTACAAATGAATATTATTATTATTATAAACAATAATACGACCACAAAATTGGAAGAGCTAGGTTATTCTTTATGTTATCTCCTGTTTTGATAATTTGTTATGTATTTCAGTGGTTTTTTTTTAAATGTTATCTCCTTTTTTGATAATTTCTTATGTATTTCAGTGTTTTTAAAACTTATGTATTTTATTTGTTTTGTTGTTTTATTTCATTTCTAACTACAATTTCACTATTTTGACTCCCAAAACAATCACCTAAAGTTTAAACAAGACCAAATAACCAATGTTTTATCTCTTTTTATGAAAATGGCATTTCCATATGTTTTGTACACAAATTACGAACATGAGCGATTTTCGAGCTGACATGCAAAAACAAAAGCATAATTGTCTTTGTTACTCTACGTCCGATTTTCAAGAAAAATTAAAAGGATGCGCAAGACTCGAATGAAAAAAGTCAGCGAGCGGCAGAACGCCATCCGTATGCGCTCCCGAACAATTAGAAAAATCGCGGAGGGAGGGGGGGGGGGAGGCACAATTGTTCCGGCCTTATTAGGCTTAAAGTGTTTGCCAAGAACTCTGAATTTAAACACAATTTTCTCCATATTAAGAATGTATTTTCTCCTTTCCTTTTTATTGGCTGAGGAACATGTGACTATAATGTGTTAAATGTATATACAATGTTAAGGATTAGTATCTCCTAGATTTAGACTTAAACATCGTCTCTCATTTTTGGAAACCAAGCATGGATTTACTCTGATGAGTGCTTGCCGAAAATATTTACTATGTCTGTGCGTGTTGCTATTCTTCGATTTTGTAGCACCAATCTTTTCAATGTACATGCATATTCATTTAAATATTTATTTACACTTTTCATTTATTTGAAATGCAATCCAAAGTGATCACAGTGAAATCACAGACCTCTGACAAAATGTTTTTAATTTCGGAGTTGATAGAAATATTAAAGTTGTTTGTCACACTTCAAGTTTAATGTGCTCACTGAGTAAACAAGTTTACTGGCAGGAATGCATGTATATCTAACGTACGAGGTAGTACCTCCCTCACTTTTAAAGTACCCCAAGCGTGCCTTTTTTTTTACTTTGGAAAAGCGCAAACATTTATTTTATGAAATGTTCACCCTTTTACACTTGCCCCCGTTGCCCTAAAATAAGTGCTCCTATTGCAATCTAATAATTGCGCCATTTTTTTTTTAACTCATAATTTATTATGCTCACCAGCCCAGTTCGCCGGGCGGCGTCATTTTTTTCTGCGGCACAGATTGGGGCTGTTTTTTAAGAGGTCTTGAATTAACCCTAACCCTAACCCTAAACTTTCCCATTGGCTCAACACGCACCTAACCCCAATCTGTGCCGCTGAAAAAAATAACGCCGCCGGGCGGCGCGTTCTTATTTAATGATCACGCCATCATCGGCTGGCGGCAAGTAAGTACGGAGAGGTAGCATTGAAAAAGGAACTAAAAAGCGTTGGTGTGGTGGAGATCAAAATTAAATAGGCCAGATTCTGGACTACTCCTTGGAGTCTAAATTCAAATCTGATAATTGCTAACTTTTACTCTGACAAGTGCCTTTTTAAAATTTTCGTGAGAGTCCCTTTTTCTTCAGATAGATGATAGTTTCCAAATCTAATGTGTAATTTTTCAAATTTGATGAATGCACCTTTAATATTAAATGTGTTAAGTGTTCATTTTCAACTACCAAATGTCAGTCTAGTTCCTTTTTGAAAGGTTCCCCTCGTCTTTCCTTTCTAAATTTGTTCATTGTATCTTCCCCGAGCCCAGACGTTGACTACAGCAGATTCCACTCATTCTGCCATTCTAATAAATTCCTGCATTATTATTTTATTCTAGGTATTACGTCTTTCTCCAAGGTGTTCTTTTCTGTTGTATCTCCTACTTTTCCTTTCACCGAATATTTCAAGAGACAATGTTGTCTTTTAATATTAACAAAATTCTTTTTTTTCTTCTTTCTTTAAATATTCCTACAAGGATATTCTGTTGAAGAACCTGACTTTATCAGTTAATTTTGTGCTGGGTTATTGCAATTATTGACCAGCTCAATGGCCATCTAACTGTCCACTTAGTATTGGCTGTTCCTCTGCCTTACTCAAAAACGTAGACGTGACGTTCCTATAATTCATATTTAGGCAAAACTCTTCACTTGTTTGAGTATTCAGAAATTATTGAATATGTTCCCGCACTTCGGCACAACAGCGCAAATCACTGATGTTCACAACTCTAGCACTAACACTCTTTATATCCGAAATTTCCCTGAAATATCAACTCTGTGCACGGGTTGAGCCGAGTTGGGGATAATAATCCTCTTTTGAAATTTGTAAAGCTGGTGATGTCATCATTGATTTTGATTGGAGCTGTTTGCTCCCATTGCAGTTTGGAGATGAGATGTATATTCGAATCCAAAGTTATCCTTTGTGAGTGACTCGTCCCCCTTCTTATTGGTGCCCCCCCCCCCACCCCCCCCCCCCCTCCTTGGAAAGGTGCGCCATCCCCCACCATACTCTGCCAGTTATTTTGTATGTCAAAGAAGAAAGAAAACCAAATACATCTATTTGCGTCCCAGAAAAAACAAAATAAACAATAATGGATGTTTTATCATAACTTAATCACAATTAAAATTAATAAATGACACATATTTGTAAAGCTTAGATCCCCTTCTTTCATTTAAACAACTCATATGATGTATATGTAACGCATAAGTGATACAAAATAATTTGAAGAGAGGGTACCAACAAGTCATTTGGCGGGCCGTATCTGAATTTCAAAAACGAAAATCACTTTCTAAAAAGTTCATTTTCTGCCCTTTCATATGACATCTCATTCAAGAAAAATGAGCCAGAAATAACAAAGTTATGTTTGTCTAAAGTAATGCAGCATTTCCATAATTTGATTAAACGATTTCGTTTTCACTGGCTGCCTGCCGTAGCAACAAACATAGTTGACAAATCTTTCATCAAGTCTTTCATTTAACCTTTACAAATGTGTGTCATTTATTAATTATAATTGAGATAAAGTTATGATAAAACATCGTTAATTCTCGGTGTCATTTGTTTTGGGACGCACTGTATAATGTCTAAAATCATGGAAATACTCATTTGCTCATACTTATGAAATGAGTGTCTATTCACCATTCCTTTCTGTCTCTGTCTCTCTCTCTTTCTGACTTTCGGCTCTCTTTCTCCTCACTTTAATTTCCCTTATTCTCACACAGATTAAAAAACATCAATCATTAAATTCACTGTGTCGGTCTACTCCCCCTTTTCCCCCTCTTTCTCTTTCTCTTTTCCCCTTTTTTGATTATCTCTCTCTGTACCTTTATCTTTCTTTCACTATTTCATTGATATTACGCGCATATGTCTACTGATAGAAAGCTCTTTTTTGTATATTCTATTTATATTCTACTTTATGACACTATTGTCAAAATCAATTTTGTATATTGTTTTACACATAGCTGTGGCTTACACCCGGTAAATATGATCGATTTATCTGTAATTGAAAAACAAGTCAGAACAAAATCTTGGAACCATGAAGCATTACATTTATAAACAAAATGAATATGTTGACTCATTTAGTATACACAAATAAATCAAGGAATAAATAAATATTTAAAAAAGTATATAATTATCAGCATCATCATTATTATCACTTTCAGTTAATACAAGCCAACTCTTTACTGTAGCAGTCTCTTTCTATTACTCTTATACCCCCTTCACATATACGGTTATTCCTTAAGAGTCCTTACGGATCGCCAACTCGTAGCCAATCGCAAGCATCCGTAAATAACTCGCTGGTAGCCGTAAATAGCTCGTCACAACTCGCAACAACTCGCATACACTCGTAAGGATTCGTGAAGGAGGGGCAATTGTGTTGACATGTCGAAAATCTTCTTACGATTGTCCACGGATTTATTTGTCCGTAAATAACTCGTAAATAGGTCGTAACAATCCGTAGGTATCGTAAACCGCTCGCATCAACACTTTACCATCCGTAAACTGCTCGCAAAAATCTGTAAATGACTCGTAAATATTTCTTTAACGATTTGTTTCGGTTGGTTTACGATTTGTTTACGGATTACTTACGGATTATTTACGTATTATTACGAGTGCTTACGTGTTGTTTACGATTTCATTCGGGTCGTGTTACAATGGCTTTACGGATTGTAACGAGTAATTGCGCGCACTTTACGTGAGGTTACGAGTACTTTACATATAGATACGTTTACTCTAAGTATTCTTACGTATCGTTTACGTTTTTGGTAAAAGGTATAAAAGCTGCAAATTTGAACATTTCATTTTCAGTTGTTATTTTTTGGTTACAAATCGTAAGGACTCGTAAATACTAGTAACTTACTCGTAACTATTCGTAACAACACGTTAACAGTTCGTTACTAACACGTAAGTTGGTGTTAGTTATCCGTGACAGCTCGTAACAAATCGTGGAATTCTGCCGTAAGTTTATCGTAGTAACTCGTAATAATCCGTACCAAACCATAAATAGCTCGTAATAACTCGTAACAACTCTTAACTCGGTCGTAAAAGTGGCCAAATCGCAAGGATCCGTGATAGATCCGTGAATTTGTGCGATCCGTAAGGACTCGTAAGAAAAATCCGTGTATGTGAAGGGGGTATTAAATACAAATAATTGTTTTTTTTTCTTCTAAAATATGAAACAATAAATGAACTACTCACCTTCCGTGTATATCAGTAGGCCTTTGAATGCAGATCAATGACGTCTTTCACCGCCTATAGTTTAGATGATCTAAACGACGAGTTGTTTCGCTGCAATAATAATTTAAGGAACAATGAACTATGAACTACTGGTTAACAAGTCAAACGATATAGTTTGTAATGGCATTCCATGTAGGAAAATCGGCCCCTGCTTAAAACACGACGGTGCTTGCGCTCAACTTGATGAACACTGGGAGAATGATGAGACAAATTCGACGAGTCTACTGAAACTATTCCAGTCTTTTGATACTTTTCAAGACATTGTTAAACTATCCGGATTCGCCTGCATTTGAATCATCTAATATGCTCAATAAGCCTGCTTGATATAATGATAAAAGTAAACTCGAAAAGTTCTCAAATTGTGATACTCAGCTCGAAGGAGACCACTTCTTATAGAAGTCCAAGAGGAAGAAATAACATGCATCGTCAGCAAGTCTAACCGAACGAGATGAAGTCAATATTTGTGACGGGTTTCACTTTTGCACATGATGGTGATGTTCAGGGTCATAAATCTCGTAACCCAGACACTATGTGGAAGCTTCTATTTGTGTTCATGACTGATAAAGAATATGAAGATAAATGTTGATATCTTTTCGGGTAATCTAATTGTGTTTCTAAGTGATGGGTGAAATTTGCTAAAAAAAGTTGAGATTATAAATCCGTCTATTATATGTCAAATTTGTATATTAACAGTTTTAATTTTTGTAATCAATCGTTTTCAAGTGATTTCATACAGTGGTATTGACAATTTTTACATGACCACTACGGCACTAAGTCACGTTCTCTATTCCTGCATGGCTAAATAGATTTATGGGTCAATAGTATTACTATTTGCCACGCTATCACGTAAATAATTCACGACCTTTTCTCGTGACTGTAGGTCTCAAAACTGGTTTCCAATCTGACATATTTCTCTTTTTTGAAGGAGTTCCTTAACTTTAAAATGAATGCAATTGAATGCAATTCAGGGCTCGGGACTTTCAGAACGAGGTCAAGCAAATTCTTGAAATATTATTCATACATTCAGGCAAGTACTACTGAAACCGTTATATTCGATTAATACAGGTATATGAAAATTCCCTTGCGTATTGAGTTTTTGTCACTAAGTCCCCCTCTCGAGTTTACATCGGAAAAAACACACTGAGTTTCGTGTGGTCTTAGCAAAATAAGACTCCTGAGCAGGGTTTTTCCAGGAAGGCTTAATGCGAGCTTGGGGGTAGTTGCATAGCCATTACTTCCATCGCAAGTTCTCGAATTAAACAAATACGGCTTTGTACTGTAATTGTAAATATCCCTAACCCGCTATGTTAACATTGCAGTACACCAAAGTAGACAGAAAACATGTACAGCCAATAATATAGCCAAACAAACGAACAAACGCAAATAAAAGGGTGTCTATAGACTCGCATCACAGAGAGATGTCAACATATATTTGCTCAATATGATTGATTATACACTATTTGTACTTGATGAAACGACTAGAAATCTTGAAAACATAGAATCAAACATATTATGGCCAGTAGTATATGAATATACCAATTTGGTAATCTTTTTTTTATATAAACTCAAATCACAGATGTCTGACGAAAGGTAGTTTATTTATTTATATTCTCGGCTTCCCATAATTATGGTGTTGTATCTTATACTTTTCCTTCCAACAAATATTTCAAGAGACAATGTTGTCTTATAATGTTACCAAACTTCTTCTTCTTTCTTTTTTAAAACTATTCCTACAAGGATATTCTGTTTAAATACCTGACATTATCAGTTTCATTTTGTGCTGGGTTATTGCAATTATTGATCGGCTCGATAAAATGGCCGTCTAAACTGCACACAGAGTATGGGCGGTTCCTCTGCCTTTATACTCAAAATCGTAGAGGTGACTTATAATAATTTATCATTAAAGCAAAACTTTTGACAGTATTCAGAGATTATTGCATATCTTCCTCCTTTTTACACAATGTCAGTGTCATCAGCACAGCAGCGCAAATCACTGATATACACAACTCCAATACTGGCACTCTTCATATCTGAAATTTCCCTGAAATATCAACTCTGTGGACGGGTTGAACCAAGCTGGTGATGTCATTATGGATTGGAGCTGTGTGTTCCAAGTGCCGTTTGGAGATGTATGTCCTAATCCAAAGGTGACCCTTTGTGAGTGCCCCGTCCCCCTTTCTTATTGCTGCCCCCTTCCCTCATTGGAAAGGTGCGCATTTGTCTAACCATACACTGCCATTTATTTTGTATGCCAGGGAAGAAAGAAAATGAAATACATGTATAGATAATCCCGCGAATACTCAGTTGCACATACTTATGAAAATGAGACTTCCCGTTACGTTTAGCCCATCAGCCATTCTCTGATTGGTCTGTTAAGGAAGGTCGTTGTACGTGTGGTGCGAGTAGTGCCGTACCAGATCGCATGTACCGATGAAATTCAACTAAATAAAGTCTGTTTAATATGTGGTGCGAGTAGTGCCGTACTAGATCGCATGTACCGATGAAATTAAACTAAATAGAGTCTGTTTAATATGTATGAACAAGCACAAGAAGAAATTGTAAACCCCGAATCAGGAAAGGTCAGAAATATATACTGTGAAACTGTGAATTTGACGAGACTCCGAGTCTGATATTGTGTGTGTGTGCATATGTGTGCAGTACTCAACACATATATGCAGTAATAGACGCAGGACCCAGTCGTTTTGAGTAAATTACGATTCACCATAATTTTAAAGATACGATATACACAAGATAGCCAACATAATGAGATTTGGGGTGTATATATACTTGTTAACCTTCATATATTAATGTAAACTTTCTACTTCAATGCAACTAATATTGATAATGATTATCATTGGATTTAATCTTACATTTTTTCGGACAACTTTGCTGTACCAATATCAATTAACTATTGGTCGAATACAACTAATATTGATCAAATCATAACATGAAGATGGCAACACGGTTGTCTCATACTGGTATATTGGAAAAGATGGCAACACTGCTGTCCCATACTGTTATATTGGAAATATAACATGAAGATGGCAACACGGCTGTCCCATACTGTTATATTGGAAATAATACATGAAAATGGCAACAATGCTGTCCCATACTGTTATATTGGAAATATAACATGAAGATGGCAACACGGCTGTCCCATACTGTTATATTGGAAAGTAATACATGAAAATGGCAACAATGCTGTCCCATACTGTTATATTGGAAATATAACATGAAGATGGCAACACGGCTGTCCCATACTGTTATATTGGAAATAATACATGAAAATGGCAACAATGCTGTCCCATACTGTTATATTGGAAAGTAATACATGAAAATGGCAACAATGCTGTCCCATACTGTTATATTGGAAATATAACATGAAGATGGCAACACGGCTGTCCCATACTGTTATATTGGAAATAATACATGAAAATGGCAACAATGCTGTCCCATACTGTTATATTGGAAAGTAATACATGAAAATGGCAACAATGCTGTCCCATACTGTTATATTGGAAATATAACATGAAGATTGCAACAATGCTGTCCCATAATGTTATATTGGAAATATAACATGAACATGGTAACACTGCTGTCCCATACTGTTATATTGGAAGTATAACATGAAAATGGCAACAATGCTGTCCCACTGTTATATTGGAAATAATACATGGAAATGGCAACACGGCTGTCCCATACTGTTATATTGGAAATAATACATGAAAATGGCAACAATGCTGTCCCATATTGTTATATTGGAAATATAACATGAACATGGTAACACTGCTGTCCCATACTGTTATATTGGAAGTATAACATGAAAATGGCAACAATGCTGTCCCACTGTTATATTGGAAATAATACATGGAAATGGCAACACGGCTGTCCCATACTGTTATATTGGAAATATAACATGAAGATGGCAACACGGCTGTCCCATACTGTTATATTGGAAAGTAATACATGAAAATGGCAACAATGCTGTCCCATACTGTTATATTGGAAAGTAATACATGAAAATGGCAACAATGCTGTCCCATACTGTTATATTGGAAATATAACATGAAGATTGCAACAATGCTGTCCCATACTGTTATATTGGAAATATAACATGAACATGGTAACACTGCTGTCCCATACTGTTATATTGGAAGTATAACATGAAAATGGCAACAATGCTGTCCCACTGTTATATTGGAAATAATACATGGAAATGGCAACACGGCTGTCCCATACTGTTATATTGGAAATAATACATGAAAATGGCAACAATGCTGTCCCATATTGTTATATTGGAAATATAACATGAACATGGTAACACTGCTGTCCCATACTGTTATATTGGAAGTATAACATGAAAATGACAACAATGCTGTCCCATACTGTTATATTGGAAATATAACATGAAGATTGCAACAATGCTGTCCCATACTGTTATATTGGAAATATAACATGAACATGGTAACACTGCTGTCCCATACTGTTATATTGGAAGTATAACATGAAAATGGCAACAATGCTGTCCCACTGTTATATTGGAAATAATACATGGAAATGGCAACACGGCTGTCCCATACTGTTATATTGGAAATAATACATGAAAATGGCAACAATGCTGTCCCATATTGTTATATTGGAAATATAACATGAACATGGTAACACTGCTGTCCCATACTGTTATATTGGAAGTCCCATACTGTTATATTGGAAAGTAATACATGAAAATGGCAACAATGCTGTCCCATACTGTTATATTGGAAAGTAATACATGAAAATGGCAACAATGCTGTCCCATACTGTTATATTGGAAATATAACATGAAAATGGCAACAATGCTGTCCCACTGTTATATTGGAAATAATACATGAACATGGCAAAACTGCTGTCCCATACTGTTATACATGTATTTAAAAAGAGAGAAAAAAGAGAAAGAAGTAAATTAAGTGAAAAAGAAAGAAGTGAAAAAAAAGTTGTTTGTGTCCTAAGTCAGTTCTTAACTGATTGCCATTACAAAAACAAAAACAACAACAACAATAAAAACATCAATAACAACAATAACAACAGTAACAACAATAACACCAAAAACAACAACAAGCCACACCCAACTCGGCACGTCCGGGTCTCGTCCGGGTCTCGTAACCTGGGCCGGCGACGTGGGCGTGTTTTGGCGCGCTTTACGGCCTATGCGACCGACCGTGTCCGGACAATTGGCTCGTATATATAGTGTAGAGTCACCAAAAGGAGCCATACAACGTTTGCGTAAGCTACAAGTATACTACATAGTGCTGATCTCTACCCTCTACGACATCGAAATACTTGGAATCTCTGGATACTGCGTGTTTTGTGTGTGGTGCATTTATTGAAAGTGTAATATTTGTGAGCGTATACTGCAAGGGCTAAGTGAGTCTCAGGACATAGGAATCTCAAGGTTGTGTTTCCAGTTGGACCAGCGCCGACACAGCAGAGGACTATACTTGCACTTGGGATGGATACAGTGTCAGCAGCAAGGTATGTAGTCTACTTATTAAAGTAAGATCTTGACTCTATGGACTATAATAAGCTTGGTTTAACTTGGGTGAAGTGAACTTTTGATCTGAACAAATCCTCCCATTAATAAATTAGCTATCAATCGTAAACCGTTAGTTGTTATGGGTACTTGTAGATGGTCCGAAGGTACCTCCAGGAAGCTCCGACGCCCACGCCAGCCCGATGGGCGGTATATCACTATATGTACGAAGGCGTCGGAGCTCCAGTGCCCGTAATTGAAAACGATTCAAACAGCGGGTTGGCATCGGGGTGGCGTCGGCGTCGGAGCTCCCTGGAGACCGGCGTTGTCCGAAGGGGCATCGGCATGTTGAAAATAATGAACAATTTGATATTGAAACAGAACTTAAATAAACCCTAGATTTGGAGGAAGTTTAAGCATTTCAGTTTAACATATACTACTAGAGGGGTAGTATATCATGGTCACATTAACCAGCTCTGTCTTTGTTTACCTTTATTACCTTTACTCGAGATTCTGGAAGAATGCAGTGTTCTCAGCAGTCAGGCTTCTAGAGTCTAGTTCAATTTTCTACCTTCTCATAGTTGAGTGTCTTCATCTTGGTAAGTTTGTCTTGCTTAGTTCTGCGTCGGGTATTCTACTCATATGGGGAGCAGAAACGCTTGTCCTTCAATACTCGATCCAGTCCAATTTAGTCGACACTTGTTGTTATATGTTAACTCCCAAAGACTCAAGATTAAAATAAGGTCACAGATACTAAAAAATTCTACCTGAATTATTGAAGTGAAAAATTATTGACACGTGTGTTGTGGATCTCATCATGATGAATACTGAGTACTGATTCCTTATGTATACATGTGTGTCACATGAAATGTAAAAATGATATTAATTATCTTCTTCTCGTTTATAATTTTAGGTCAACTCAGCTGTTTTTTTTGTGTGCATATGGCTCTGTTTCAGATCAATGGTATAACTCTCAGATAGGCGGTAATGCCGTGGTATAGACTGATATAGTATATCATTTTCATGAAATTCGTTCAAATGAATATATTGGAAGTATGCGACCCTACAATATTCAGTGATTGAGCCTAAAGTAATGAAATTGTAAATAATAAACTCTTTGTATAGCTCCCTCCCAGGTGGAGATCTTAATTTGACTATAAAACAATGATTTACTTGAACAAGGGTTCATGTTTACAAATCGTAAAACTCTCTGTAAATAAAGGGAAATTCTTGTAGCCATATCCATGTCAGATACAAAAAATATACCCCCAAATCTTGTAAGTGTATTTAAGTATTTCTTATTTTCTACGATACATACTTTTTCCAAAAACTCAATTACTGGTAATCGAGGCCAAGTTACAATCTGATTAATCTAATCTCCATTTAGTCCATTTATCTGAAGTGAGCCATATACATGTACATGTATGTCAAAGAAAAACAGGAGGTGACCACGTCCAAGTATTTGCCCACCATCGTTGATTGGCCATTTAGCTGTTCAAGTACAGGTAATCTTTATTCTTAATAAACAAATGTGCATTCTCAGCTTTGACCATTGTACATTCTGACCATTGTTTTGTACATATACTAGTTCACCTCAAATTGAACCTGATATTAAATTGGTGAGCTCAATTTACACCCATTAATTTTTAAAGGTAAAGACCAGTATTGGAAAAACCCTAGTTTCAAAATATGAAATGGAAGCTCTTATTACCAATCATGTCCCATATACATCTTTGTGAAGTGCTTGTAACTTTATGCCAAATTTTTTATCATTTTGATGATTCCAGAACCTTGCAGTACATTTATGTTAGGTGATCAACCTTTTCTGATCGATTTCACAACGTTTTTTTCACAATGCAATCGCATGACCATAACTGGTCTTTAAGTTGTTAACACATCAACATTGAAATTCTACCCTGATGTTTACTTTGTAGTTGGTTTTAAATAAAATCCAATTTCAAGTTTCAAAATCCATTTTAAAATCCAAGTTCCAATCAGTCAAACACATATTATCAGCTCTAGCTGTGATGTAGTATGTATCTTGCGAGGTGCCTCCAGAAAGAAATTGTGTGATTTATTTTTTTTGGTACAAAATTTTACCAATATGCTCTGTCATATACATGTAAAGTTTGAGCAATATGAATTATATTTGATTTGGTATTTTTGGTATTTTTTTATTTCAGTGTGGTTCTACAGTGTCCTGACTGCGAAAAGACCTACACGCATCGCAGCAGTCTCTCCAAGCATCGTACTCAGAAACATCCAGCATCTGACGGGGCTGTGCACTGTCGTACGGGTGACTGCTCATACAGATGTCACAGCAGACGGGGACTACGTGATCATCTTGCAGCAGTCCACAACTTCCAAATGACAGAGCGTCAACTGGAGTTTGATTCTCATGAAGGTAAGTTTTATTGCCATATATACCACAAACTAATAATGATAATTGTAATGATGCTGATGACGATAATAATGATGATGTTGATGATGATAATAATGATAATGTTGATGATGATAATAATGATAACGTTGATGATGATAATAATGATAACGTTGATGATGATAATAATGATAATGTTGATGATGATAATAATGATAACGTTGATGATGATAATAATGATAATGTTGATGATGATAATAATGATAATGTTGATGATGATAATAATGATAATGTTGATGATGATAATAATGATAACGTTGATGATGATAATAATGATAATGTTGATGATGATAATAATGATAATGTTGATGATGATAATAATGATAATGTTGATGATGATAATAATGATAATGTTGATGATGATAATAATGATAATGTTGATGATGATAATAATGATAATGTTGATGATGATAATAATGATAATGTTGATGATGATAATAATGATAATGTTGATGATGATAATAATGATAATGTTGATGATGATAATAATGATAATGTTGATGATGATAATAATGATAATGTTGATGATGATAATAATGATAACGTTGATGATGATAATAATGATAATGTTGATGATGATAATAATGATAATGTTGATGATGATAATAATGATAATGTTGATGATGATAATAATGATAACGTTGATGATGATAATAATGATAATGTTGATGATGATAATAATGATAACGTTGATGATGATAATAATGATAATGTTGATGATGATAATAATGATAATGTTGATGATGATAATAATGATAATGTTGATGATGATAATAATGATTACGTTGATGATGATAATAATGATAATGTTGATGATGATAATAATGATAACGTTGATGATGATAATAATGATAATGTTGATGATGATAATAATGATAACGTTGATGATGATAATAATGATTACGTTGATGATGATAATAATGATAATGTTGATGATGATAATAATGATAATGTTGATGATGATAATAATGATAACGTTGATGATGATAATAATGATAATGTTGATGATGATAATAATGATAATGTTGATGATGATAATAATGATAATGTTGATGATGATAATAATGATTACGTTGATGATGATAATAATGATAATGTTGATGATGATAATAATGATAACGTTGATGATGATAATAATGATAATGTTGATGATGATAATAATGATAATGTTGATGATGATAATAATGATAATGTTGATGATGATAATAATGATAACGTTGATGATGATAATGTTGATGATGATAATGATGTTAATGATAATGTTCAACATGTACACTGACCACCATAATAAAAATCCCTTATTAACCCTTTTAACAATATTTTTTTCTCTCCAGGTTTTCTTCAGTGGAAGCAGCAGTACGAGAGGGACAACCGGTCGTTATATGGAGCACATCGAGGGGCCAAGAGTAGTGTCAAAGGAGTGAAGACCCAGGTCTATTTCTGCAATCGTGATGGTTTTTTCAGGCCTAGAGGAAAAGGCAGTAGGTCTCTGAAATCACAAGGATCTTGCAAAATTGATGCCCATTGCACTGCGGGTATGACAGCAAATTTGCAAGTTGATGGGACAGTTAGTGTAACGGTGTTTGATGAGCATTATGGTCATGAGAAGGATCTGGCTCATATCAGATTGTCAGCTACGGAGAGGGTTGATGTTGGAGAAGGGTTTCCAGTTGCGTGGTGCATTTCTAACAGAGAGGACAGGGCTGTACTGACAGGCTTCTTGCAGAAAATTCGCGACGTGGTAGGTCAGTTGGAGACTTCTTGGCTAATGTCTGATGATGCTGAACAGTTCTTCAATGCTTGGATTAGTGTTTTTACACACAGGCCGAGCAAATTGTTGTGCACATGGCATGTGGATCGTGCATGGCGTGGGGCTTTGCGTTCTCATATCCCTGGTAATGCTGAGCTACAATCTTCAGTCTACAAGACTCTAAGGGTTCTCCTGGAGGAGACTGATGAAGCTAAGTTTGAGCTGCTCCTTAGCCGTGTCACTTCGGATTTCACGGAGGATGAGGCTACACGAAGGTTCGGAGAGTATTTTGTTTTGTATGCAGACAGGAAGCGTCAGTGGGCCGTTTGTTTCAGGAAGGGTGCAAACATCAACACAAATATGTACGTGGAAGCCTTCCACCACACGTTGAAGTACATCTACATGAAGGGATTTACCAATCGCAGGGTGGATAAATGCATAACTCTCCTCACCCAGTTTGTCCGCGATCGTTTGTTTGATAGGTTGATCAAGCTAGAGAAGGGCAAGAAGTCTCATCGTATCAACGATATAGATAGGAGGCATCGGGCTAGTTACCTACTCAGTTCTGATGCGGTTTCAGTGGTTACTACTAATTTCAAGTGGAATGTTGTATCATCCGATGGACGCCGTTCATACATTGTTGAGAAAAGGGAAGCTTCGTGTTCGTCAGTCTGCCGACTCTCATGCAAGGCATGCGGAGTGTGTGTTCATGAGTTTTCATGCTCTTGTGTTGATGGAACTGTCAAGGGTACTCTTTGTAAACATGTCCACTTGGTTTGCAGGTCTACAGTAAGATCAGATGATGAGCTGGTTACAGAAGACGGTCCTGCCATAGGACCTCAAGGTGATGTCCTCATCACTGAGATTGTTGGAAACAGAGAACCCGTTGGGCAACGTTCGAAGGATAGTGTCCAGAAGAAGCTGAAGGAGCTCGATGATTTGTTAGGTGCAAGTAGTTTGGGCATTGCA
Organism: Strongylocentrotus droebachiensis; assembly: GCA_035222895.1. Classification (NCBI taxonomy): domain Eukaryota; kingdom Metazoa; phylum Echinodermata; class Echinoidea; order Camarodonta; family Strongylocentrotidae; genus Strongylocentrotus; species Strongylocentrotus droebachiensis. Next base: position 18,317 of record JAVYIG010004143.1, on the reverse strand, counting down.
TTTGATGCCATCTACAAGCATATCGATGCCGCAGTGCAGCTTCTGAAAGCTTCAAGTGCTACTCCTCAGTCCTTTCCTCCAGTTGTTTTGAATGCGGCACCTCAGCGGGTCACTCCTCAGCGTCCTAGGTTCAGATCTACAAAGAAACCCCGCAGTTCTTCTAGAGTTGCACTATTTAAGCCTACCCGAGAAGAGAAAGAGCAGATCGTACACTTGATTGAGGAGCAGGACCTTGTGATATCTACAGGGGATGAACATACGTATACCAGGCAGACTGTTTCTGTACCTGATGGCGTGGTTGTTATGTCTCGGAAGCAGGTCAAGCAGCTTGGATATTTTGTTAACACAGATTGCATTGGACGAGTTAAAGATGGTGCTAAGGTCAACGAGAGTGATGTGGAGGCAATCCCTAGCAATGTTGCAGATGCTGCGATCGATATCACCAAGGACGAGTTGTCTCTACTAAAGCAGTTTTTTGAGGACGAAGCTTGGCTGTTGGTGTTTCAAGTACTGGAAGTCAAGCGTAGGCAATGGAAGTGTCATCTCTGCCCAGTGGTAAAGTCAACGTTGAATATGATCGAGTGTGAGGAGTGTTCCAAGTGGTTTCATTGGAAGTGTTGTTCTTTGAGGAGAGAACCAGAGGGGATTTGGCTGTGTAACTTCTGCAAGGGTTAGTATACATGTAAATGGTTTACATATGAGACGGGTGTGTTGCCATTTTAATGTTATTTTTCTGATATAACAGTATGAGACGGGTGTGTTGCCATTTTCATTCATGTTATTTTTCTGATATAACTGTATGAGACAGCTGTGTTACCTTTTTAATGTTATTTTTCTGATATAACAGTATGAGACGGGTGTGTTGCCATATTCATTCATGTTATTTTTCTGATATAACTGTATGAGACAGCTGTGTTGCCATTTCAATGTTATTTTTCTGATATAACAGTTTGAGACAGGTGTGTTGCCTTTTTCATGTTATTTTTCTGATATAACAGTATGAGTGTCACGTGAGAGACTTTTTTTTATTTTTTATTATTGCTACGGACACACAGAATAAAGGGAAATAAAGCTTGTTAATTAAAATTAAATTGTAACATTTAATTTCCAATCATTTCTCCCGTTTCACACACTTTGTTTTGGCTTCAGTAAAAATACAGTATGTAATTAAACTTATCTTTAACAAAATATAATTCTGGATGGGTAGTTTCCCGTCTGACATCGACGCCGGTCACAGTTCGTGTCGTCCACTTGGCCCTGGCCTCCGCAGACGGTGTCTTTGCTCCACTTGGCCCCGGTAGTCGCTCCGGATTCTTGGCCTCCGCAGACTGAGATACGATGGTGTGCGTCCTGATCCCAGACAAGAGCTAGCCCCCGACGAAAGCTATGGAGAACCGGGTGGCAGTTGAGCTAGCCTCTCGTCCCGACGTGGAATTACCCTCAGATATTGACTTTAACTGCCGACTAACATGACGTTCAGTCTATTATAGCTTAGGTGGTTCTCCTCGATTTCAGAAAATCCACCTCTTAATATACCCTACGGTTACTAAGTAAATTCTAAAAACATGACTACAAATATTTGGAGAGGAAATGATCTTACAAAGGAAAATACTTGTATTGAAAAGAGGCTTCCTAAATGTGTGCCAAACAACAGATAAAATATGTACACAGAATTAATGACTTCCCCAGGCCTATTCATAAGGAACAATACATCTTGGCCTGAAAAGAAAACATCTAACCTAACATATTCACCTGACCTTAACAAAGAACACTCCAGACCAGAGAGCGAAACAAATAAATTTCTTTCCTGACAATATCCCCCACCTTAAGATATAATTAGGGGATCTAACTTATATCCACTATAAAAACATTTATTTGAAAAGCTTTCTAAGTATAAGATATAACATACATAACCTACTGGAAACACTAATGATTCAATTCTCTCTTTTTTTTACTGTACATGTATGTATAAAAACCAAAGAACTATAAACCACAGCATCCAAAACCGTGTTTAAAGCAAGTTTGACTGTCATGCTGTGAGTTCTGTCTCTCCATGAAAAACATGGCTTACATTTTCTTTTGAATATGATTAGGAAATCACACTCCTGGTATGAAATATGTATCATTATTTCGTTTGATCATTTTCTTTAAAAGTATAAGCATATTAAAAGACAAGAGATTATGAAACGGGCAATACAAATTCAGATTGCTCAATCTATGTTTGCACTCTGAATGTACTTTTGCAGTTATTAAGCAACTTTTCTATATTCACTATAACCAAACTGTCATCTGAAATGCACTATATTGATTCATTTCTTGCATATAACATTCAACCGATAACAACTTTTCATGCTTGTCTTGATTATGGTATAAGTATTATTTTTTTTTTTTATCCATTAATATAACTTCATTGTTTTTTTTTAAACAAATTATTTACATCTCTTTTTTTTTTACATCTATGACACCGCATAAAATCATGAAGCTTGTTTCTTAAACTACGTTCACAATCTTAAAGCAACCTAACTTAATCCTAACGGCCCTAAATTAACCTATACTAATTTACAACTAAGCCCTAACAGACAATGTTTCCTTAACGTAACTAAAGCTTAACCAACTAAACATAACGGCGACCGCGATTCGCTGGTTCCTGTTTTCCTGAAAGAAATGAGAAAGCTTCATCAGTCATTTGCTATACAGCATAAAAACATACAAATAAAATGGACCATTATAATTTTCCTTGTTTGGTTATTCGCTTTTTACAATTTCACGAAATTTTACAATAGTCTGCTCATGAGGTCAGCAGCTTTGTTTTCTGACCCTTTCACTGAAATTAACCGAAACCTATACTCTTGTAGGCACATACTCCATCTCATGATTCGCTTGTTTGTCATTTTCATGGTTTGGAGATACGTGAGGGGCTTATGATCAGTGTGGATCTCAAATACCCTCCCAAACAGATAGTAGTCAAATTTCTTGACAGCCCAAATGATAGCAAGACACTCCTTTTCTACTGTGGAGTATCTTTGTTCCCTAGGAAGGAGCTTTTTACTAGCATAAGCCAAAGGGAAATCTTCCCCATCATGCTCTTGCATGAGAACTGCCCCAATACCAACGTCAGAAGCATCAACCTTCAACATGAACGTCTTCTCGAAATCTGGTAACTTCAACACCGGTGGATTAACAAGGGATTCCTTTAACCTAGCAAATGAGTCTTCTTCCCTTGGTCCCCATTCCACCTTATTAGGTGTGCCTTTACGAGTAAGATTAGTAAGGGGTAGGGCAACATCTGCGTAATAAGGTATGTAATCCCTATAGTACCCACAGAGTCCTAGGAATGACCTAACCTGCTTCTTAGTCTGGGGTCGTGGGGCTCCGAGTACCTTACGGGTCAACCTATCGCTGGTAAGTATCTCACCCTCCCCTATTCTATGTCCAAGAAATTCTATGTTCTGGGAACCTACGGTGCATTTAGAGGGTTTAGCGGCCAGATTGGCTCCCCGTAACCTACCAAGGACTTCGCTAAGTATTCTTACATGTTCTTCCCAAGTACTCGTGTGAATTAAAATATCATCTATATAACTCACAACATTTGACATACCCGCTAGTACTTTTCTCATCATCCTAGTGAATTGGGCACTGGCTGTCACAAGCCCAAAAGGCATGTATTTGAACTGGTGTTGCCCCTTAGGAGTGAGAAAAGCCGTTTTGGCTTTATCTTCGTTACGCATCGGGATTTGCCAATAGCCTTTTGTTAAGTCTAGCTTCGTGAAATATTTGCTTTTAGCAAGGGAAGCGAACATTTCCTGGGGGTTTGTCATCGGTTCTGGATCAAAGACAGTTAACTTGTTCAAACGTCTAAAATCGACACAAAATCGATTCGATCCGTCTGGCTTCTTAACTATGACTATCGGATGGGCATATGGGGAGTTAGATGGTTCAATAATCCCTAATTTAAGCATGGAATCGATCTCTTTATCAACTTCACTCTCCATAGCTTGTGGTACCCTATGAGGTGAAGTCCGTACAGGTTGATCAGTTGTCAACATGATCTCACACTTAGACACAGACGTTTTCTTAGGGATATCAGTGAATATGTCTTGATATTCACAGAGAATGTCTCGTACTTGATTTTTCTGATTTTCATCTAAGTTTCCATCTATCCCCACCCTGTCCACGAATTCACTTTGAATTGCACTTGGCATTTTGGGTATTTCATCCCCCCAGTCGGGATCAACTTCAGTCTCTTCAACCTCACCGACATCATCTTTGACATCAATGACTTCATCGTCATCAACACCGACTTCAAAGCAAGCACCTACTGGGGCATTCACGGGTCTACTATAGTATTGCTTCAACAAGTTGATATGATACGTCTTAGCAATGCCACGAACATCTACGACATAATCATAGTCAAATTTGACTCCTATGATTTTGTAGGGACCCTGCCACCTAATCAGTAACTTATTGTGCTCAGTAGGAAGTAGAATGAGCACATCATCGCCTACATTCAACTTTCTTGTTCTAGCCCTACGATCATAGTACCCCTTGTACCTTTTTGCTGAACACTTAAGGGTCTCTTGCGCAATTCGCCAAGATTTCACCAACCTCTCCCTCAACTCAATTACATATTCATATTCACTCTTGAGCTCTGGTTCTAACTTCTCGGCCGTCCATAACTCTCTCAGGACATTCAATGGCCCACGGATATGCCGCCCATACAAAAGTTCAAACGGGGAAAACCCCAAACTCGAGCTCGGTGCTTCTCGTAAAGCAAACAGCAAAGCCGGGAGATACCTATCCCATTGAGCTGGTTCCTCGGAGCATAACCGTTTCAAAGTCGATTTCACAACCGCATTGTAACGCTCGACTAACCCGTTACACATGGGATGGTACCGAGAACTGGTCAATTGTTTGACCGACAACAATCTACAAACTTCACGCATCAAATCCGATACGAACTGCGTACCCAAGTCCGACATGACCTCTGCTGGAATACCAACTCTACTATAGACCGAAACAAGGGCCTCAGCCACATCGACAGTCGATATAGACTTCAACGGGATCGCCTCGACATACCTTGTAGCATAATCCACTATGGTTAATATGTGGGTATGCTTACGGGCAGAAGGTATGAATGGACCCATAAGATCAATAGCAATCCGCTGAAATGGAACACCAATAAGGGGTATTCGACCAAGACTAGCCTTCGGCACCCGCCCTTTATCAACAGTCTTTTGACAGACATCACATGATCTGCAGAAATTGGCTACATCTTCCGACATCCCAGGCCAATAAAACTGCGCCTTGAGTTTTGACAGAGTATTATTAATACCCATATGTCCACCTAAAAGAGAATCGTGTGCAACTCGCATTAGCTCTTCCCTACGAGGCTTAGGCACTACAAGTAATTTAGGACCTATACCCTTAGCATTGACATCCTTTCTCTGCCTAAAGAGAAAACCTTGCTCACGCAAAAACATGAATTGCGACTTGTCAACATTATCAACCTTTTGCCACAGAGGGCGCAATGATACGTCATCTTTTTGCTCTTGCAGAAAGTGATTGGACTGAATATTAGCAATTGGGTCAGCCACCGGCAAACCCTTACTAGGCTTGGAATCTCTCAACTTCTTTGCCCTAGTCTGAACAGCTTGTAATCTAATACCGCCCTCATCAGAACAAACGCCCTCGGCGGTAGACTTCAACTCATCTGAAAATTCTCTCTCCAACTTCGAATCTTCCAAACCAGTGACCTCCGGCACGACCTCCGCCGTGACCTCTATGTCAGCCTTAGGAACCCAATGGAAATTAGGCTCTTTTGGTGGACGAGCCCCTCTCACATTACCAATGATTACGTCATTCAAACATCTAGGCATACACACTGCCACAACCTCTCCTTCGAAATAAGGCGAATCGACAACGATTCTTGCCAAGGGGAAACGCCTTATCGTTTCATCAATTAACCTGACTCTAACATGACGACCTGTGAATTGCTCTTTCCCAACTAACGCTTCTTTCACAACACAAGTACTACAACCTGAATCGCGTAGCACGGAAACGGGAACATTCCCAGGCATCAACCTCCCAGACACGACAGGCATATCATTGACCATCGCCTCAATATCATCGTAAGCCATTCCAACTTTTTCAATGACTTCACTATCGACCACCGACTCAACAATGCAAGCTGCTGTCAACTCTACGGCATCAGATTCAATCTCACCCTCGTTAGGCTTATTTTGAACAGCATATACCCCGGGGACTTCATCACCCCGTAACAACATCATACCCTGAGCCGCCATAGACTTCAATAACAGGGGACACTCCCTCTTCATGTGATTGGGATTCCCACACATATAACACCCCTTCTTTTGGAAGGGCTTACTACCTTCCACTTTCTTTGCCCTAGCTTGAACCTCGCCTAATTTTGCATTAGTCTTATCTATTTGATTAGGGCCCTTACTACCCCCCTTCGGATCTGATCGGCTTCTTTCGGATTTCTCTCCACCAAAGAAAACATGAGGTCCGTGTGCACTAACATAAACCTCTGCACACTCCACTGCCTCGTCAAACTTCGTGCATTTCCGTTCCCTGATGAACCTAGCAACCTCTCTTGGACAATCAATCAAAAATTGCTCTCGCAACATCAGATCCTCAAAAGCAGCCCTACTATTGTCTATCTTAGACGCACCTATCCAATTATCAAAATGACCTTTCATCCGATTAGCAAACTGTTTTGGGCGTTCTGAATTCAAAGGCCTAACAGATCTGAAACTACGCCTATACCCCTCCTCAGTGAGATTATAAGATTGCATTAACTCACTCTTAACCACGGTATATTTCTGGCGATCATCTGTACTCATCCTATTCACTACATCTAAGGCCTTCCCTTTCAAATTAGAGATTAGATGTAGTACCCACACGTCATTAGGGATTTTTTGACTTTTCAGGATCATTTCAAACTTGGTAATGTAAGCATCAAATTTATCGTGGGCATCATCAAATTGACCGACAACAAGTTTAACCCCACCTAACTGAGCTACATTATATCCTTCATCCTTACGCAACTGCGTTAACTTGAGCTCATGTTCACGCTCTCTCTCCCGGTCTTTGCGTTCTCTTTCCCGGTCTTCGCGTTCTCGCTCTCTTTCCCGGTCTTCGCGTTCTCTTTCTCTTTCTCTTTCTACCGCCTGACAGCGTTCAGAAACGAAACTACTCAACTCGCCTCCACTAAGATCCATTTCCCTACCTAAAGTAGAAAACTCTTTAACTTGCTCGGAACTAGCCATAGCGACTAAACAACGATTCCAAAACTACAAAAACCTAGGCTTTAACACCGGCAACAAATGCCAAACCCCTAGTGCCTTCTAACAAGCACACTAGAATGTATCTCCCAATGAGCATACAATTAATTCAACCATGCGAAACACCGGTCCGCTTCACAACAGACAATTAACCCCTAGTGCCTTCTAACAAGCACACTAGAATTTCTCCTAACGAGAACACAAATTTCAACCATGCGAAACACCGGTCAACTTCACAACATGAACATTCAAAGCCTATAGTAGTTCAAACCTGGAATCTCTAACCGAGCAAAAGAATACCATGCATAATGCACAACCCGCCTAAGCACTACCCTAGCCTATAGGCGTTACCAAGGGCTTAACCTTGGGGAGAATCCACTAAACTCTTGACATCAATTAAACATCAAAATCGTATGCGGGGAAAAGAGGGGGAGAAATATCTAATTCCCTTTTTGAAATTATTTATAAGTAGCAATGTCTCGGTGGGACCTCCAAATTGTCACGTGAGAGACTTTTTTTTATTTTTTATTATTGCTACGGACACACAGAATAAAGGGAAATAAAGCTTGTTAATTAAAATTAAATTGTAACATTTAATTTCCAATCATTTCTCCCGTTTCACACACTTTGTTTTGGCTTCAGTAAAAATACAGTATGTAATTAAACTTATCTTTAACAAAATATAATTCTGGATGGGTAGTTTCCCGTCTGACATCGACGCCGGTCACAGTTCGTGTCGTCCACTTGGCCCTGGCCTCCGCAGACGGTGTCTTTGCTCCACTTGGCCCCGGTAGTCGCTCCGGATTCTTGGCCTCCGCAGACTGAGATACGATGGTGTGCGTCCTGATCCCAGACAAGAGCTAGCCCCCGACGAAAGCTATGGAGAACCGGGTGGCAGTTGAGCTAGCCTCTCGTCCCGACGTGGAATTACCCTCAGATATTGACTTTAACTGCCGACTAACATGACGTTCAGTCTATTATAGCTTAGGTGGTTCTCCTCGATTTCAGAAAATCCACCTCTTAATATACCCTACGGTTACTAAGTAAATTCTAAAAACATGACTACAAATATTTGGAGAGGAAATGATCTTACAAAGGAAAATACTTGTATTGAAAAGAGGCTTCCTAAATGTGTGCCAAACAACAGATAAAATATGTACACAGAATTAATGACTTCCCCAGGCCTATTCATAAGGAACAATACATCTTGGCCTGAAAAGAAAACATCTAACCTAACATATTCACCTGACCTTAACAAAGAACACTCCAGACCAGAGAGCGAAACAAATAAATTTCTTTCCTGACAATGAGACGGGTGTGTTGCCATTGTCATTCATGTTATTTTTCTGATATAACAGTTTGAGACAGGTGTGTTGCCTTTTTCATGTTATTTTTCTGATATAACAGTATGAGACGGGTGTGTTGCCATATTCATTCATGTTATTTTTCTGATATAACTGTATGAGACAGCTGTGTTGCCATTTCAATGTTATTTTTCTGATATAACAGTATGAGACGGGTGTGTTGCCATTTTCATTCATGTTATTTTTCTGATATAACTGTATGAGACAGCTGTGTTACCTTTTTAATGTTATTTTTCTGATATAACAGTATGAGACGGGTGTGTTGCCATATTCATTCATGTTATTTTTCTGATATAACTGTATGAGACAGCTGTGTTGCCATTTCAATGTTATTTTTCTGATATAACAGTTTGAGACAGGTGTGTTGCCTTTTTCATGTTATTTTTCTGATATAACAGTATGAGACGGGTGTGTTGCCATTGTCATTCATGTTATTTTTCTGATATAACAGTTTGAGACAGGTGTGTTGCCTTTTTCATGTTATTTTTCTGATATAACAGTATGAGACGGGTGTGTTGCCATATTCATTCATGTTATTTTTCTGATATAACTGTATGAGACAGCTGTGTTGCGATTTCAATGTTATTTTTCTGATATAACAGTATGAGACGGGTGTGTTGCCATTTTCATTCATGTTATTTTTCTGATATAACTGTATGAGACAGCTGTGTTACCTTTTTAATGTTATTTTTCTGATATAACAGTATGAGACGGGTGTGTTGCCATATTCATTCATGCTATTTTTCTGATATAACTGTATGAGACAGCTGTGTTGCCATTTCAATGTTATTTTTCTGATATAACAGTTTGAGACAGGTGTGTTGCCTTTTTCATGTTATTTTTCTGATATAACAGTATGAGACGGGTGTGTTGCCATTGTCATTCATGTTATTTTTCTGATATAACAGTTTGAGACAGGTGTGTTGCCTTTTTCATGTTATTTTTCTGATATAACAGTATGAGACGGGTGTGTTGCCATATTCATTCATGTTATTTTTCTGATATAACTGTATGAGACAGCTGTGTTGCCATTTCAATGTTATTTTTCTGATATAACAGTTTGAGACAGGTGTGTTGCCTTTTTCATGTTATTTTTCTGATATAACAGTATGAGACGGGTGTGTTGCCATTGTCATTCATGTTATTTTTCTGATATAACAGTACGAGACGGATGTGTTGTTTTTTTGTTGAAATATCCTCTTAACAGGTAAATGTGACTGACTCCAGACTACTTTGAGATGTTCAAGGTTGGCACGTTTTCTTTGGAGTTCAAAGAATTTCAATAGGTAAGACAAGGATCTGTATGGCCAGGATCTGGTTTGCGTATTAAATCATGATTCAGAAACAGATCCAGGTAAGTATCTTCCCATGCCCTGGCTACTGATGACGAGCATGGTTTCAAAGTTTTCTCCCTCTTTTCTTTTCTGTATCTTTAAAATTATGTGAATCGTAATTTACTCATAATATCATATAATCATAATATTAAACCAATAGTTTATTGATATTGGTAATATACAACTTTGAAAAGTTGTCTGGAAAAAATGTAAGATAAAATCCAATGTTAATCATTATCAATATTAGTTGCATTGAAGTAGAAAGTTTACATTGTTATATGAAGGTTAACAAGTATATACACCCCAAATCTCACTATGTTGGCTATCTTGTGCATATCGTATCTTTAAAATTATGTGAATCGTAATTTACTCAAAACGACTGGGTCCTGCGTCTACAGCTGCATATATGTGTTTCGTTACTGCACACACACACACACACGTCACTTACGAACAATATCAGACTCGGGAGTCTCGTCAAATTCTGATCTTTCCTGATTCGGTGTTTGAAATTTCGCCTTGAACTTATGTACAAGACTACTTATTCTTAAAGTGCTTGTTCATACATATTATAATAATATCATAAAACAGACTTTATTTAGTTGAATTTCATCGGTACATGCGATCTGGTACGGCACTACTCGCACCACACGTACAACGACCTTCCTTAACGGACCAATCAGAGGAATGGCTAATGGGCTAAACGTAACGGGGAGTAAAATGAGTGTCTATTCAACACTCTTTTCTGTCTCTCTTTCTGACTTTCGGCTTTCTTTCTCCTGACTTTCCTTTCCCTTATTCTCACACAGATTAAAAAAAAACATCAATCATTGAATTCACTCTGTCGGTGTATCCTCTACTCCCCCTCTCACCCTCTCTCTTTCTCGTTTCTCTCTCCCCCTCTTCAATTATCTCCGAGTCCCTCTGTACCTTTATCTTTCTTTCAATATTTATTTGATATCACGGACATATGTCTACTGATGCAATGTTCTTTTGTGTATATTGTATTTATGTTGTACATTATAATACTATTGTTAAAACCAATTTGTATAATTATGTTGACTAATTATAGTTGTAAAATGACCCCATTAGTAGGTGCTGCTGGTCATATTTATATACAAATAAATTAACGAATAAATCAATAAAAAAGTAAATGATTATCATCATCATAACTTTCGGCTAAAACAAGCCAACTCTTAACTGTAACAGTCTCTTTCTATGACTCTTAAATATAAATAATTGTTTTTTTCTCTAATATGAAACAATAAATGAACTACTCACGTTCTGTGGATATCACTAGGCCTTTGAATGCAGATCAATGGCGTCTTTCACCGCCTTTAGTTTAGATGATCTGAATGAAGAGTTGTTTCGATGTAATAATAATTGAGGAATAATGAACTATAAACTCACCTGATACCAATAATCGAGCCAGTAAGGTATCGAAGCAGGTGACCCAAAGTCGCTCAGTATATATCAGGGCAGAATACATATTCTGTAATCCAGGTGACATAGTTGCAATAGTAATGTACTGGAACTATATTGTCTCCTGGATTATACTGATGACCCAGTAAGATACTGACAAATCTAGTCACCCCGCGCGCGCGCGCTACTTAGCTACTGTATATCACCGCCTCTGGATTATATTCTGTAACAGTAACTTACTGGGAAGGCTTGTGCGGAATACGCGTGCGTATCATTAGGCAGCCTAGATCTAGGCCTACTAAATTATGAATCATTATGATGCTTCAAAATCATACTGCAGTTTAAATAACCTTAAAAAATCAGTTCTCTTATTTAATTTCATGATTCACACTCACAGCTCAAAATCGCGTTGAAAAACTGAAGAAACTGCCCCTTGATTTTATTCCATTGCACTTTGTTTCACTAGCGTTTGCGCATCGATAGACTTTATGATAAACTCTGTCTAGATCAACAGAAAATTCAAAGAAATTTTGGGCAAACCTTGATGATACTGCGGCTATTTGTGCTGCCCACTCTCCTCATTTGGCATGTTTGGCGCTATAGCCAATGTACTATGTAGGTATTTCATTTAAAATAATTATTATAAAGTCAAAATGACTATATTGTCTACACATTCTTGGCATGCTTGTGAAATATTCCACCACTCATTCAAGGACTCTGCGCAGTAAAGCCTAACGGTTCATTGTGCGCAACGCTTGCACATGTTATGTCTGTAGATTATATAGGCCTACACGGAAAAAAAAATGGTTTATTCACAAAATCAGTAGGGGTGCTAGTACGAGAATAAGCATCGTCCGCATAAACGACAATACCCTCGTAAACGCAGACCATTCGCATCCAGAAAAATAAGGATCATCCGCATTTCGTGAAGGATCCGGATTTCCGATCTGCGCGTTGGTGATGCGAAAAACGGATTCCGCGATGATGCTCCATGTAATGCATTTTACACTTACGCAGAGACTTTCACGTTATGAACAATAAATCCTAGGGAAGACGGACAACCCATGGAAAGTATAAACAGTGAACTGGAGGTATTTTATTACGCGGAATCCGTTTTTCGCATTAATTGCCAGCACGCGGATCAGGAACCCTGTACCTGCAGAGCACCGAAGAAGAAAAAACGTCCGTGAAAATTGCAGACAATCCTTATTTTTTTAGGTTGAGACTTGTCCGCGTTTACCAGGATATTTTTGTTTATGCGGACAATCTTCATTCTCAGACCAGTGCCCCTACTGAAAATGGCAATATTTCTCACATCAATTCCACTCTTAGAGAAATAACTTGGCACAAAGTACCCTGCAGGAAGTCAAGCTAGGGCCATGCAAGGACAAGTAAAAGGGCCACATCCATTGTAATTTGCAATTATAATTTTTTTCTTTTTCATAAAGATAGAGAATAATAGGAATAACTCATTGTTAAAAATACACATCACATATGATTTGAACAAAAATACCATGCAAACATTATCTATTTTTCTATTTGGGACTATTAAATGGCAAAATGGAATTATGATGCATTTTGGAGCAGGCAGCATGTTCTTGCATGGCCATCAACACATAATAACCAGGATTTTTCACTGAATATTTTTTAGATGGAATATATTAATTGTTCTTTATCTTATAATTTCATCATATTTTAATCAAAGAGATTTTATATGTTTTCAACGAAATGAGTTATCAATGTAATTTTTTTTTTGTAAAATTGTTTCTTAGGATCATACACTGGCAGACCTCCCAACCTTTCCGCTTTTGGCTGAAAATTTCTGCTTTATTTTTCTTTTTTCCGATTTTCCGCTTTTGTCTTTTATTTTCCGCCAACATGTCTTCAACGATAGAGGGCAGTAATGCGGAAGTGAAAATTGCTATCTACACAATGCATTACAATGTATATGCACAGCACACATGCATGTGTTAATGCACGGTGTGCAATTGCAGTCCTCGCACGACCGAGATTTAATGAATCGCGAGGTCATTTTCGTGATAAAAGGTAGTCATTGGTCCTGACAATGCTCTAAAACGACAATAACAATACTTGTAAGTAATTTATGATTTGTATTTTGTGTTGTTACAACTTATTTCGTCCCTCTGAAGCCCTGCCTACCCGGCGGGGCCGGGCCATCGCGTGCCTGGCCTGGCCTGGCCGCGTTTTCATTATTGGATGAATTGTACGAGTTCTACCACCTCAAACTGTTTGTAGTTTTGTACTGCTCTTTGATTTTTAAAGTCATGGATTGATTAATTAATATGATTGTATTAGAATCTATACAGTGTTTGTTAAAATCTGAATTGCATTTCTAAACTCATTTCATTGTTTTTATGCCTCCGTTACGAAGTAGCCGGAGGCATTATGTTTTCGGGTTGTCCGTCCGTCCGTACGTCCCGTTCTCGTGATCGCGTTATCTGAAGAACCGATTGATGGATTCCTGCCAAACTTTGGTCATGTATGTATCTTGCAAAGCCGATGAACTGATTAGATTTTGGGGTCACGAGGTCAGAGGTCAAAGGTCACAGGGCTCATTATGTATGCAAAAACAGCTCGTGATCGCGTTATCTGAAGAACCGATTGATGGATTCCTGCCAAACTTTGGTCATGTATGTATCTTGCAAAGCCGATGAACTGATTAGATTTTGGGGTCACGAGGTCAAAGGTCACAGGGCTCATTATGTATGCAAAAACAGCTTGTGATCGCGATATCTTAAGAACCAATTGATGGATTCCTGCCAAACTTAGGTCATGTATGTTACTTGCAGAGCTGATGAACTGATTAGATTTTGGGGTCATGAGGTCAAGGTCAAAGGTCATGCGGCTCATTATGTATGCAAAAATAGCTTGTTATCGCATTATCATTAAAACAGATTGATGGATTCCTGCCAAACTTAGATCATGTATGTATCTTGCAGAGCCAATAAACTGAGTAGATTCTTGGGTCATGAGGTCAAAGGTCAAAGGTCATGAGCTCATTATGTATGCAAAAATAGCTTGTGAACGCATTCTCATTAGAACTGACAGATGGATTACTATATAACTCGGGACATCTTGCAGAGCCAATGAACTGAGTAGATGTTAGGGTCATGAGGTCAAAGATCAAAGGGTCATATATGTATATGAGAAATTGGTTGTAATCACGATATTCTGAGAACCTGTTAATGGATTATAATTGAACTTGAATTTGAAAAATGTCTTCTGTTCTGGTTTGTAAAATTGCTCTATGACGGAGGCATCATTTCGACTGCGCGCAGTCGAAGTTCCATCTAGTTTCTTCTTTTTATCCAGGTTCCCCTGGATTGTTTTAAAATCAAATTTAAAACTTCTTGAAACAATCCTTTAATCACATGTAAATGTGCCCAACATCAAGCTGTGTGTTGGGTAGCTGCATCATGCATATTTCTCAATAAGCCAGATATGGCGCGACGTTGCTGAGCCGCGTAAAATTTAAGGAATTTTGAAATTCAAATGTTGGGAGGTCTGCACTTGCCCAACACCATTTTTGAAGAAAAAAATGTTATTGTTTTGGTAATTACTGTTGTAATCTAACAATACGAACAAGCAAAGGGCATATACAGTAGTACACAATAAGCACTGTCTTGAACAATTCAGGGAAAGCTATTTATAGTCGGAGGGAGGGGGGTAATGATCCTATGCACCTAATTTCTGCATCGGTGTAGTACGTAGTTCCCATCATTTGCGATTTCCCCAGTGGTGTTATAAATTTGCTTGCATCTTCACATTAGAGTGAATGTTGTTATAGGGTTCTATAGACTATTACCCCCCCCCCCCCCCTCAGGCCTCAATTGAAGCTGTTATTCAACCCTTACACTGATACAAGCCTCTCATTGACAGCAGTGATCAAGGTTGACCTCTCAGTCATGAATATAAGCCATAAAGGGGGGGGGGGGCAGGGGGTTATACTTTGCACCATACAAGTAGGGTGATCCTGTACACCTATCATTTGTGATTTTTCCAAACATTATTTAAGTCAATTTTATAAATTTGCTTGCATCTTCAAATTGGAGTGATCGAATGCCGTTTTAGCAATATTTTAATTTTATTTTCATATTGCATCTTTTTAATACAAACAGAAAACCAAACATGCTTGAAGATGTAGAGGATCCTCACTATCCATTCACCTCACAGCTTCTTTTGCCTCACAATTACCTCTGGCACAAGTCAACACCGTGCCTGATTCTGGTGCAGCTGACAGCACTGGAGACACTTCGCCTCGATTGAAGGTGTTATTCAACCCTTAGACGCAAGCCTGTTGCCTGCTATGAAAGAAATTACATATTGTGGTAAGTAAGAGCATAGAAGTAGCAATAGGAATGTCGGGCTGTCTCACCTGCAGCAGTGGTCACAGTTGACCTCTCAGTCGTATAAGTCATCAGGGGCGGGGGTCATACATGTAATTTACTGACATAGAAGCCGTCACTTCAATGAAATTTTTAGGTCTGATAATAGACGATAAACTGTCATGGAAATGTCATATTGATAGCATTTGCCGAACAATCTCTCGCAATATAGGGATTGTAAATAAGGTTTAAGTTTTTTCTGCCAACCTCCTCCCTACTAATGCTTTACTTGACATTAATTTTGCCCTACTTAAATTATGGTATTATTGTTTGGGGTAATACATACGATTCTTATCTTCATAGAATACTACTTCTACAAAAAAAAGCTATGCGTGTTATTTGTAACACTTCCTGGAGATGTCATACTGACGTTTTATTTGTTGAAAATAATGTGTTGAAAATAAATGATTTATATTGTTATAGCCTCAGTCAGTTTATGTACCAGTTAAATAATAATACGCTACCCTCAGCCTTCAATTTAATATTCATCAAAAATAAAACTACACAAATACCCTACGCGCCAATCTGACAAATTTCATCTGCCATTAACTAGAACTGTACTTGCTAAATCCATATTCACTTACGCAGGCCCGAAGCTATGGACCATTCTCGATGTGAGCATCAAGAATGCCCCCAGTTTAAATTCTTTTAAATTCAAATTGAAAAAATCTTTTTTTGCGTAATTATCAAGCGTTAGCTCTCCCTCTTTAAATTTATTTAACTCAATAGAATACATTTTGATATTTTGATTCATTTTGTACTGGCCATCCGTATTCCAGTCGGCCCGTGTTGTGTTGTGTGTGTTATGCACTTGTCATTTGTAAGACGCACCTCTTGACCCCCGGGAATGGTGCGTCATTGTACCGATGTGAGTCGTACATTTTGATACCATGACGCACCTTCCGTCACAGAAAGTGACACACCATTACATTCCATCGACGTACATTTGAGTCAAACATATGACACACCATTTCATGAAAATGACTAGCCAATGACGCACATTTGAGAAACACTTCTGCTTGGAGAAAGTGACGGTCCCATTGACACACCAAATGACGCAACGTGGTAAAGTGACTTACTATGACGCACATAAGGGTCAGTATTGTGACGGACATTTTGCGGCCATGACAGTACTGTGCGTCGCGATTTTGGGGAACATGACGCAACCATGACGCACCATTCCTGGGGGTCAAGAGGTGCGTCTTACAAATGACAAGTGCATTATAGGTATATCAGGGGCGAATCCAGGATTTGCCGATAGGGGGGGCCTAAAATGTGAAAATCGCACCGACCAATATCTCGCTCAGTGGGGGGGGGGGGGGGGGGTAGTGATCATAATTTTTTTCTCGTATTTGACCTCGAAAATGTAAAAATAGTGCCGACCAATATCTCGCTCAGTGGGGGGGGGGGGGGGGGGGGGTAGTAGTGAGCATCATTTTTTTTGTATATGATCCCCTCCCGTGGATCCGCGCCTGGGTAAGAGCCCTGCCCTCTCTCGTTGTCTCCCTTCTTTCCCTATCCCTTTCACTCCTATGTTGTGTTTAATTGGTTTATGTATTTGTGCGTTCCTTTATTATTGATATACTATTTTTGCAACTATAAGTTATAGGGGGCTGCAATCTACAAGCCCAGCTTTTCAGCAGTCCCCTCCATGACCAACCTGTTTTATATGCCTGTTGTACAATGTGGACCAATTACATATATCGATAAGTTTCATTGTTTTACTATGTACAATGCAATCCCTTGTACTTTATTTATTTTGTTGGAAATGGAAAAAAAAAAGAGACAAGCTAAGTCAATTTTGTAAATTTCCTTGCATCTTCACATTTGAGTGAATGTTGTTTTAGCATGGGGGGGGGGTGATACTTTGATGCCATACAGGTAGCATGATCCTATACATCCAATTCTGCTCGTGTTTCCCATCATTTGTGATTTTTCCAAATATTATTTAAGTCAATTTTATAAATTAGCTAGCACCATTTGAGTAAATGCCGTTTTAGCATTGGTGTAATTTTATTTTCATATTGCATCTATTACGAACAGAAACCAAACATGCTTGAAGATGTAGGAGATCCTCGCTATCCATCCACCTTTGCAGCTTCTTTTGCCTCACAACTACCTCTGTCACAAGTCAACACCGTGCCTGATTCTGGTGCAGCTGACAGCACTGGGGACACTTCGCCTCAATTGAAGCTGTTATTCAACCCTTAGACACAACCACTTGCCGGCTAATTACCTGCTATGAAAGAAATTACATATTGTGGTAAGTAAATTGAAGCAGCAATGGATGTGGGGCTGTCTCACTAACAGCAGTGATCATGGTTGACGTACTCTCAGTCGTATAATCATTATCATGGGCGGGGGTCATACGTTGACGTTATACAAGTAGCATGATCCTATACACCCAATTATACATCCAGTGTTCCCATCATTTGTGATTTTCCCAGGGATTAAGTCAATTTTATAAATTTGATTGCATCTTAACATTGA